>CAUYLG010004053.1:0-44507 GCA_963573385.1 Cacajao melanocephalus
GAGAACATGTGGTGTTTGATTTTCTGTTCTTGTGTCACTTTGCTGAGAATGATGGTTTCCAGGTTTATCCATGTCCCTACAAAGGACACGAACTTATCGTTTTTTATGGCTGCATAGCTCTTTTTCTAGTGACATATTAAATGCTTATTTCTGTTTTAATTATTCTTGGTTGCAAATTTAGAGCTATACATTTGTCTCTAAGTATTGTTGATTTACTTCATAAATTCTGAAAAATAATACTGTCATTGATTTTAAAGCATAAGTAATTTATTGTTTCCATTATAGTTTTCTCTTTTTCAAAATAGCGAGTTTTTAGCTTCTTGACAGAAAGCTAAAATGTTGTTAGTTACTTTTTAATTGTTTTTTTCTCTTACAAGTATTGACATTTTTTAATTTTATTAAATTATAACCCAAAAACAGTTTATGAAATGCTGGCTCATTCATATTGAAATCTTTTGTAGCCAAAAACATGGTTGATTCAACATAGGCTCAAAAATGTATACATATACTAAGTTGGGTATAAAGTTGTTTATATTAATAAGAATACTAGTACAGAGATATATATATATACGTAAATTTGATCATATTAATAAAACCTTTTCTTCTTTTTGTCTGCTTGACCTTTCACATTTTGATGTAGTTATGTTAAAAACTTTGAAAAACAGTTTTTTATTTATTTACATCTTTACACATTACTGTTTATTTTTTATCTGTTATTTATATACTTGATATATGCTATATCAAAAGATATACTGTTAGATGTATTTACATTCATAATCATTGAACTTATGTAATCTGTAGTTTATTACCAGCATAGAAGAGTCTAATACATACCCTTTGGAAGATGGGAAATGTATTGGGGAAAGATTATCTTCCCATAGTTTCAAAGACCTAATATGTAGTTTTTAATATCTTTTTAAAAAGTAATTTCAACTTTTGTTTTAGACTCAGGGGTACATGTGCAGGTTTGTTACAAGGGTGTATTGCATGATGTTGACAGTTGGGGTATGATCGATCTCCTCACTCAGTTATTGAGCATTGTACCCCGCAGTTAGTTAGCTATTCAACCCTTGACCTCTCTTTCTCCCCACTCTACTAGTCCCCAGTGTCTGTTGATGCCATCTTTATGTCCATGAGTACCCAGTGTTTAGCTGTCCCTTCTAAGCATGAACATGTATCAATACTTTTTTTTTTAACGTCATTTGTCGTTTCCTGGGCTTTTTAAAAATAATCAATAATCAGGTAGCATCATCTTCCAAAATGATCAATACATAGATGAAACCTGACATCGTGAGATGGATTTTGAAAGTAATTTAAGAGTTAAGACCAATTCCACAACTCTCACAAAGATTTTTAAATAATCCACAACACTCCACGGTAACACCTTACATTCACTCCAAAGACTACATCCTCCTCCTCTGCAGTTATCGCTATAAAAAAATCTTTCAAGTGCTCTTATCAAGAGTTCTATATGGTTGGTCTGATGGCTTTGAACAATAGTGGCAATTTGTAATATAGTAGCTTCTGTCTCTGATACTCAGAAAAATCTAAGCATACAGAAACTATTTCTCCTAATGCAGTTTAGGATCAAATGAAAGAAAAAGCAGTTTGGTCCAATCTAGGAAGACTACTCTTTACCTCACAAATCTTCAGTAGAAAAATGTTTCTGAGGTCCATTTCCATGGGTTTTTTTGTTGTATAAAGATACATTAGAAAAATATACCATTTTTTTCTGTTTTAATATTTCACAGCATGTAGATTTGAAGACTTTATAATACAAATGTGCTTTCCTTAATCAGCCTGTGAATTAACTAGTCATGAGAAATTTAGTTTAAAATATGTTGTAATCAAACATTTGATTTCTATGCCTTTAGAGTATATGCCTTTCATTCTCCTACACAGAATATTTCAAATAACCTATCAGACATGAAATTTATAAACAAAATATTATTTTCTAAAATAAGATGAATTTTGATTATAAAACAGACTTTTAATAAGCATACTGAATACCTGAGATTTCAATCATCTTATAGAACCGAATTACTATTATTTTCCATGAATCTGTTTTCACCAGCATTTTGAAGACCTACAAATCATAATCATGCAAGTTCATTTTAATAGATAAGATCAGTCAATAGAACATTATTTATTGATCCTTACTATTCACTTATAAACAATTGAGTTGCTACCATAGGCCAGGTAATAAAAAGCTATATGATGTCTCCCTGTCCACAGAAAGCTCACACTCTGATAGCGGTACAAGGTAGAGTGTTTAAGGGTATGAATACATTCATAAGTATAGCAGGGTGTTCACTTATAACAGGCAATGTCTTCTTTTCAACTCTAGTAATTTCCTGTCACCTAGTGACCCCTTTTCTACCCTTCTATTGCCACATGGGAGTGACTGCCTCAGAGAAAGGAGAGGACAAGGAAAATGTTTAAAATCAAAAAGTCTTGATCAAGGTATACCAAAAGCCAAATTCACTATAAATAATGAACTTGTAAACAATTCATGATGACATGAATTAGGTTTTTTTTTTTATTGTTTTTTATCTTAGATTTGGTAAAATTTCCACGGCTAGAAAAGTAAAATGAATATTCTAAAAAAAAAGCAAGATTTCTAGAGAAGGAGCTATGAATGTCTTCCAACCTTCCCCAAAGAATTAGCCTGTATTAACAGAAAGTTGTGGGAGGTGATACAACTACCATCTAAGTATGAAGAATCTTAGCCAAAAAAAAAAAAAAAAAAAACTGATTTGGAACCTGCTTCCCATCTGGAACACTGAAGGTGAAGGCAGCATTGCCTCAAAAATTATCCATGTCACTATGGCCAGAAAATTTGAGTAGTAACAAAGACACTGCATGAAATGCCAGGTGTAGAGAGAGCCCGAGGCAGCTTTCTCATTGTTTCCTGCTGCACAAAACCACTTAGGAGAGCAGCCAATGTTTTCTGTTCCCTCTAAAAGGGAACAAAAGTTGAGAGTAAGAGAGTTTGTGTCAACAGACCTGACAGTATCTTGGGGGACTGACAAGCAGATGCCACAGAGGAATATGGGATAAACCAGAGACTAAATGGAGCTGTAGGTACCCAGGGGATATCAATAAGAACAGATGCAAACAACTGAGGACCAGATTCTGCAGCTCCTGTTGCTCAGCCCCTTCCTAACCCTCCCATGCTAAAATGCTATACTAAATATCTGGAAACTTAGATGTCACACTGGGGCAAAAAAGTGAAGCAGGGAGGGAATCCCTAAATGAACGCATTTGCACCTGAAGTAATTGAAAAGACAGAATATACTAATCTTTCTTTCTTGGAGGTAAAACTGGGATAGGGGACTTAAAAGCAAAGTTGTGTTACAGAAATAGAAATTTTCTGCTCCCCTAAAATTTATAAGTATTTAAGGAGTTAAATAAAAAGAATTTTTCAGTGTTGAAGCTAGTGCCTCCTGCCAAAACCTATGAAGGGGCTGAAATTTTAATTTTCTTCCAAGTTAGCTTGCTGCAGTTACGTATATGCTGATAAAAGACACAAGACTCTTAGGTCAGTGATGGGAGGCCACGTATTACTCATAGCAATAACAGTGGCCAGAAAATTAGCATTTTGTTTATTGTACTTTGGGCTCTGGGGTACAGGTGCACATCCTGCATCCAGCAGGATTGTTGCATAGCTATATACATGACATGATGGTTTGCTGTCTCCATCCCCCCCACCACCCTCCCCATTGCCTACACAAAATGCCTATCAATGACAGACTAGACAAAGAAAATGTGGCACATATACATCATGGAATACTATGCAGCCATAAAATATGGTGAGTTAGTGTCCTTTGTAGAGCCATGGATGAATCTAGAAACCATCATTATCAGCAAACTGACACAAGAACAGAAAATCAAAGACCAAATGTTTTCACTCATAGGCAGGCAATGAACAATGAACACTTGGGCACAGGGAAGGGAACAACACTCACACAGCTAGGTCGGGGGGGCAGGGGGTGGGAGGGTGGAGGGGAGGGAAAGGGAGGGACAGCAAGGGGGTGGGGGCAGGGAGGATGGAGTGATGGGGAGGGATAACACCGGGAGAAAATCAGCATTTTAATGACAGTTCCCTGAGCTCTAATTCCCACAGGACAACAATAATAGGGCCAAAAGACACCAGCAGTGGGTTGCATTTCAGTAGAGCAACTTAAATTTAGGAAACTCAAATCTTTTGTAATAAGCAGTAAATATGCCTGCCCTTTGCTCTGGAAAGAGACACTATCTCTATTTTTCAATCCTATTCTTCACTATCAATCATCCTGAAAAGGCAGTTCAGAACAAAGGAAAATCCATGCTTCACTCATTGGCCATGCAGAAATTTGAGAGACCCATAGGGATTTGTCTCTCTACACCATACCTGATAAGTATGAAGTAAGTCTTGACTATGACTAATTATTATCAGAAATTAGAAAGCAGTTAATATAATATGATCTACTATACCAAGACTTCCTAATATATACTATGCTATTGGACTAAAATGCTTTCACCAAGTGTTTGATTCCATTAAAATATAAATTAAAAACTGCTTCATGAGTATAATTTTTTAAACTACTAAAATTGGTTAAAGAATTTTTTTAATCTATGAGTCAGATTTTCTCATAGGAATTGAAAATATTTATCTGATTTAGATCCTTCTTTGAACAGAGGAAAAGGAAAGTTTTAGAATGTTTCTCATCACTTAGATGAAAGATAGGGCTCTATTTAAAAGACATTATTTTAGAATAACAGTACCTCATTAGTTTATTAGAATATAAGTTTGTTTGTCTATATACTCCATCTTTGCTGAACTTGTTGGCAGGATTCTTTTCAGTCTAACAGTTAAAGGAACTACAAGCCGTAGTGATTTAAACACATGCATACAGTTTTCTGATATGTCAGAAATAACTTTCTTTTTTTTTAAAGCCATTTAGTTACAATTTTAGTTCAATCTCCTTAATTATTCTTACATAGTCATACTAGTTTCTGCCACAGGGTCAAGCGTAAAGAGTTGAGAGGTCACTGTAATCAATTTGGTGGTGTCCCTTCTGACCAGAACTGAATTCTGGCACCAACTGCCTCAATAAGTCCAGAAAATACACGAAGAAAACTGGAAAAGGAAGGGTAGTATAATACTGATATTATTTAAAAATCAAAATTAGACTTCTATGATTTTGACAATTCCTAATACTCTGTCCCAAATTCTTTCAGCTAGATTTTAGCCCCCCAGTGGTATAATGCATTTGGTCTTTGATTAGTTTATCTAATGAAATAATGCTTGTGAAGTGGACATTACTGACATTTTATCTAGAGGTTAGTTTAAATTATACCTTTAATTAGACATAGTATTAAAAATTACTCTAAGAAAGTTGCATATCTAATTTTAAAAAAGTATCTTGGATGAAAGAGTAAGGCACTTTAAAAAGAGATAAATTCCATAGCAACACAAATTCTATTTATCCAGGATGATTAAAGAGTAAGTGGTTAATCAAATATTGTGTGTTTAGTCAACAACTAACACATATAGGCAATGAATAAGAGTTGACATTTTTCCAAGATTTAGAAAAGACAACCCAACAATTACAATAATTTTTCCCAGTTATCATTCCTCAGAAGACAATTCTAGATTCCACAGTTATTCAGAGTTATAATTTTTGGCAAAAAATAAAAAATAATAGAGAGCTATAAATGTAAAGGGTACAGGAGATTTCACTGAGCTAATCATGTGATATACTCTGGAGGCATTTTAAAAATAATCCTAACATTTTCTATGTTAATTTTAATATTGTTCTTACTACCAAAATAAAATTTTAGATGTTTAGAGAATTTTATTTTTCCTTCACTGTTTTATTTATGATGATTCATTTGCATAAATGACTTTACATTCAAAAAATGTTTTAAAGTTTTTAAATTCCACAAGAAAATATTTGTCTAAACACATATCAATAGCACTATTTTTATTAAGTCTTCTGGCTAAAGATATGGGTAGAAATTAGAGCCATCACATTTTAAGGAAAAAAAAATATTTATGACCCAACTATAATGCATTAGTAAAAAATCAAAAACAAGAACTAGCATTTTAAGAAACAGCATTCCCCAAATTGTGAAATATATTAAGAGGTGCAGATGGTACATTTTTTAATTTTTAATTTTTTTGCTATAAACATGAAACAAAAGTGCACATTGTTATAAACTGAATTGTGTTTCCCCAAAACTTGTATGTTGAAGTCCTAATCTCCAATGTGACTGTAGATAGAGACATGGCTTTTAAATAGGTAATTAAGGTTAAATGAGGTCATAGGGTGAGGTCCTAGTTGAGGGCTATCCAATCTTTTGGCTTACCTGGGCCATATTGGAAGAACTGTCTTGGGACACACAAAATAGACTGAGGAGCAAAAAAAAAAAAAAAAAAAAAAAAAAAATGCAAAAAAATATCATAATGGTTCAATAAAGTTTATGAATTTGTGTTGGGCAGCATTCCAAGCCATCCTGGGCCACATGTGCACATGCAGCTTGCAGGGCCGTGGGTTGGACAAACTTGTCCAAATCCAATATGACTCGTGTCCCTAAAAAAGAAGAAACACTACAGATTCACACACAGAGAGGAAAGGCCACGTGAGGAACATGGCAGGCACGTGGCCACCTGCAAGCCCAGGAGAGAGGCCTCAGGAGAAACCAAATGTGCTGACACCTTGATCATGGACTTACAGTCTCCAGGACGGTGAGAAAATAAATTTCTATTTTTTAAGTTATGTGGCCTGTGCTATTTTGTTATGGCACCCTAGTAAACTAAAATACAAAGTTGCAAATGTTTTTGCTATTACTGATAATCTATGTTTAAGCAATGCTGTGTTCTAAAGGATATCTGGAAGTTGTCCTAGGAACAACTTGTTTCTCTTAATCATTTCGTGCTCTTTTAATCATTTTCTTTTTAATAAGGATGTATCTTTTCTAATGTGTTAACCTTTGTTCTGACATAATGTTTAAGTATATATCTGCCATTTCTGCTGCAACTAATTTATCTGTCCTGTAGTTTTTACAATCTGTTTTAATCCAATAAACACGTCTCCTTTTGGTGTTTCCTCAATATAGTATGCTTTTTAAAATGCTCCTTGGTAAAGACTGTTTAGGAAATGATGAGGTAGTATAACTAAAATGAAGCTGCATTCTCAGCAAAATCCAAGCACTGTAATAGTATATGAACAAACAATTGACAAATAAGAATAGTTAAAAATGTCATTTTCTTTCCCCCCATCCCTATCTCCCCAATCAGCCCTGGATATACACTTGCTATGAAATGTCTTCAAAAAGCAGTGTTGATGCAAATGACACAATTTTTGGTTTCCCCCAGAAATTCCCCCTATATACCAATTGTTTTAACTAAATGTAATTTAATTCACTCCAATTGCTTTCAACAAAGTATTTTATAATGTTCATCTAGAATGTTCCAGAATGTAGGTTGCCTATGATTTCACCCATCCATTGTTTTAACCACAGATGACGTAATGAACAGCAATTTATTTCAATGGTCTGAAAGTTTCCAAAACCTTTTTTTTTTCTGTTAATCCACAGCAAGTTCATTTTAGTATATCATACACATGCACACACACACACACACACATGCACACACACATACAACACACACATACACAGTGGATATCAATACCTGCATGTCTGTATTCCTCTTAGCAAGTACAACCCTCAACCACCAGATCTACATATAATTTCTCAATATCAAGCCAATCCTGTCTCAATATCGTTTACCAAAAGACTTTCAATAGAATTACCTCAATCCTAAATGATTCAGAATTTCTCTCCTTAGCACAACTTTTCTTCTTACAACTTTAGCTATGTAATGTTCTGTTCCTTAGCCACTCATGTGCACATGTGTGTGTCTCAATAAAATGGAAAGTAATAAGTTTCCAAGAGGACTAAAAATATATTCAAACCATAGAAACCCTAGAAGAAAAACTAGGCAATACCATTCAGGACATAGGAATAAGCAAAGACTTCATGACCAAAACACCAAAAACAATTGCAAAAAAAGCCAAAATTGACAAATGGGATCTAACTAAACTAAAGAGCTTCTGCACAGCAAAAGGAACTATCATCAGAGTGATCAGGCAACCTACAAAATAGGAGAAAATTTTTGCAATCTATCCGTCTGACAAAGGACTAATATCCAGAATCTACAAGGAACTTAAAGAAATGTACAAGAAAAAAACTAAAAAACCCCATCAAAAAGTGGGCAAAGGATATGAAGAGACACTTCTCAAAAAGAAGACATTTATGCAGCCAACAAACATATAAAGAAAAAGCTCATGATCACTGGTCATTAGAGAAATGCAAATCAAAACCGCAATGAGATACCATCTCACACCAGTTAGAATGGCAATCAATAAAAAGTCAGGAAACAACAGATACTGGTGAGGATGTGGAGAAATAGGAACACTTTTACACTGTTGGTGGGAGTGTAAATTAGTTCAACCATTGTGGAAGACAGTGGGGCGATTCCTCAAGGATCTAGAACCAGAAATATCATTTAACCCAGCAATCCCATTACTGTGAGTATATGCCCAAAGGATTATAAATCATTCTGCTAAAAAGAGACATGCACCCATGTTTACTGCAGCACTATTCACAATAGCAAAGAGTTGGAACCAACCCAAATTCCCATCAATGATAGACCAGATAAATAAAATGTGGCACATATACACCATGGAATATGATGCAGCCATAAAAAAGAATCAGTTCATGTCCTTTGCAGGGACATGGATGATGCTGGAAACCATCATCCTCAGCAAACTAACACAGGAACAGAAAATCAAACACCACATGTTCTCATTCATAAGTGGGAGTTGAACAATGAGAACACATGGACACAGGGAGGGGAACATCATACACTGGGGCCTGGTTGGGAGGTGGGGAGTAAGGGGAGGGAGAGCATTAGGACAAATAGCTAATGCTTGTGGGGCTTGAAACCTAGATCATGGGTTATAAATGCAGCAAACCACCATGGCACATGTGTAACTATGTAACAACAGATCTGCATGTTCTGTATATGTATCCCACAACTCAAAGTAAAATAAACAAATAAATAAATTTAGATTCCAGCTTCCAAGTTGCATTCTAGATTTTTGAATATGTTTATATAAACTAAAAGAAACTAGAGGTACTTAAAAATGCTATTTACCCCTAGTTCAATCAGACAAAAAGAATTCAACAACAACCAATGTTCACATGATTAGTTCTACCCTAATAAAGAGCCTTAGCACCATGGCAAACATTTCAGGTCAACAGCAAAATGTGTTTAGTTATAAGTGGATCCAAACTCTATTGATGATGCCAAACGTTTTTGTAATAAAGACTTCCTTGCATTTCTGCCAGGAAAATAGAAATGTGGTCTGATTCATTATATGACAATTTGAAAAATGGGGGAACGCTTAGAAAGCATTTCATTAACAAATTTTAAGTCAATCCAATAGAAATCTATAGATTGCTTAGTGATAAAAAAAAAGAGTGAAGAAAATGAAATCCCAATTTTTTATTTGAATAAGTAACAATAATTGAATTCCTATTATGTTTCAGACACATATATTGTGTAAGTCTCACAATGTATAAAAAAATTGTATTGAAGACAAGGAAAACTTGTCCCCGATATGGGCACCTTATTTTCTGCATATAGGCCAGAAGGCTCATAAAACTGTGCCTGAGGAATAGAGAGAGAAGACTGAAGTGGGTCTTCTCTCAGATAGTACCTACTGGGCACAACTGTTAGACAGGTTCTATTATTATTCCCATGTGGGAAATACTGAGGATTACACAGAGAAGGAAATAATTCAAGACAGAAGCAATGCTATACAGGTGGAGGACATGGAAAAGCCTTCTACTCCAGAGTATACAATAAAAGGCTGCATTATATACAGAGAATTTGAAAATAATAATAAAAGCAACTGAAAGTCAGCCTGCTTTATATTATAAATGTGTACTGATAGTGATAAAATATTTCTCCCAGATATAAAAATTTATTTAAAAATTTTAAAAATCCAAATTCTAAACAATTGCTACAATTGCACTTGAGTTTTAAATTAGCTTACTCCTATTATTTACTCTTAAATAAACATTGTGTTCTATATGGTCATTTTAAAGTAAAAAACGCTAATCATGTTTGGATGTTCAATAAGCCCAAGAGTATCATAACACCATCAACAGAGAATGTCTATTACCCATCACCGGTAACCATGCAACAGCAGGTGAGTTGCTGGATTTTCTTTCTCCGAAAGCTTTCTTACTCTTTCTCTAGGAAACTAACATCATGGTTATCTTTTTTTCCTGTAGTCTGTATTACCTAAGTATATCAAGTCATTGATTAATTGAGTAATAATTAGTAAGGTGGTATTATGAATTAGATGGGATTTTGAGGGATTTGGTATAAATTTACTATGAAATTTTTGGTTTCCCAAGACATGGTATGCAAATAATTCTTTTTCTTCATAGGTTTCTGAAGAATGTAGAAATATAAGGAAAATTGGAGAAAATGTGTCCCTTCATCATCAACTGAGTCAATGCACAGTTTCTCCCATATGAAAGATCTCACGAATCATGGTAGAAATTGGAAGCTTTGGTTGTGGCCTGAGCAAGGTCTCTGTCAAATGTAAAATTATAAGGTGGATCTGTTTTTTTTTTTTTCAACCGTGTGTCGACTTTTTAAGGATTCTAATAATCTTCCTTCAACATACTGGTCATGCCCAAGTATTGCACAGATGGGAGGTCTAGAAGGAGTCAACTGGTCTAAGGTTTATGACAGTGGCCACAAATGGCAGGGAATCCCCATCAGCCTTGTTGGCTTATCTCCTAGGATTGCACTAGTTGTGCACAGGGGTAGTGAAAGGAAAGGGTATTGAGGAGCTGAAGTAGGATGAGTAGCTAAAAAGGTAATCCTCCCTGTGTTCTCCTCTCTCATCATCTCCCAGCACATGGGCCTCCTGAACAAACTCTTGTATCTACACTTTGATAGTGACAAACTACAGGACTAATTGGTCTATGTGAATCTCTTCTACGCTTTTGCTGTGTCACCCAGGATGGTGTGTAGTGGTGCAATCATGGCTCACTGATGCCTCGAACTTCTGGACTCAAGCGATCTTCCCACCTCAGCCCCTCTCACCAGATGGGAGTACAGGCACATAACATCACGCCAGATTCTTTTTCTTTCTGTTTTCTTTTTTTTTTCTTTTGTTTAGAGACGGGGTCTCCTTATGTTGCCTAGACTGGCCTTGAACTCCTGAGCTCAAGCCATCTTCCTGCCTCAACCTCCCAAAGTGTTAAGATTACAGGCAGAGCCACCACACCCAGCCACTATCACTATATACTTACTCCTGAATTATTCCCAAGCTAACTCCCAAATCTCTAAAGGACTAGAGAGAAATTAAATCACCTCTGCGACTTGCACATATCTAGTCATACTAATCCCACCTCTGTCTGCTCTCTTTACTTTCTAAATATCACTGAAGCTGAGGAGTCATGCCCCTGAGCACCTACATGGCCTGGACCCAAATTCCTCTTATTTGCTTTCGTTATTATGTACACATTTTGCATTTTGTCACTTAGAATCCTGCTCCAAATTGGGGATTTTGAGGATGAATTATGTAGTCTCTCTTCTCTGGGAAACTTGCTCCCTCGATGTGATTCATATGACTGTGGAGGAAGGCTCCCAGCAATTATGTTTTTTCCCCGGTATAGTCCCCACTGGGCACAACTGTTAGCTCAGGGTGGGTACCCGACCCAGTTAGAATAGTCAGAGTCCCTTCTCTTAAACTTTGTGAATAGCATGAAGAGATGATCACCTCAGCTGAAAGTGGTTTCTTAGGCAGAAGACAAGGAAAACTTGTCCCCTATATGGGCACCTTATTTTATGCATTTAGGCCAGGAAGCTCATAAAACTTGGCCTGAGGAATAGAGAGAAAAGACTGAAGTGAGCCTGCAGAGGAGGGAGAGAGAGAAACAAAAAGAAAGGAAGACACTGAGCTCTGTGTGGTTCTGGCACAGAAGTGCTCAATAAATATTGTTAAATGAATGCATGAACAAATGTGAGAATGACTCCAAACAGCTGTTCAGACCCTGACTCCAATATCTTCCTAAGGTCTGTGAGGAATGCATTATATTCATATAACAGAAAGCTTTCTATTTTAGCTAGGTCACTTTTTTCCTTTTATCCAAGAAAGTAAATAAGAAATATAGTTTGTTCCTATACACCTACTCGGGTCAAACTCAGCTAAAGAAATCAATGTGGTAACATTTACAAATCCCTTTCAATTTCAAGTCCATAAAATAGGCAATTTGCTTCTATATGGCTTTACATATTAGCACCCAACATTCTCACATCTGGCTTGAGAACATTTACCTACAGAGGAATCATACTAGGAAAATTACACACACACACACACACACACTATATCCATCTTTATTATTTATGTGACCATTCATTATCCCTTTCAAAGACAGAATGATGTTGGTTACAGTGTGACACTGGGATCTTCCTCAAACTGCCTATAAAATGGTCACAGGGCTGTCCTGTTTTCTCTGATTAAATGTTTTAGGCATATTATAAACATTCCCACCTTCTTGGTATCCTGTTATATATGGGCCATATTGAGCATCACATGATAGCCTAGGGCAGTGGGTTTCAATCTGAAATCATTTTGTCCCCAAGAAAACATTGGCAACATCTTGAAACATTTTTGCTTGTTGCAACCAGAGCAAGAAGGTGCTACTGGCACCTAGTGGGCAGAGGCCAGAGATGCTGCTAAACATCCTACCACTTATGCGCAGGATAGCCCTTCTTAACAAAAAGTTGTTTCCAAATTCAACAGCGCTAAAGTTCAGAAACCTTGGTCCATGACCATCCATCCTGAAGTCCTGGAATACAATTAAGACAGCATAGTTGCACTATTTCTGACAGGAACAGAGACTGACTGGCTGGTAGAACTTCCAGAGAGGGGCTGAGGTGACATAATCATTAACCAAGCACTTCAAAGAAATATAATAAAACCCCAAGGAACAACATAGCTAATCATATGTCATCTATATAGATGACAGGAAAACCGCCTGACAGACAGACCATCACCAGTGCTTTTTCAAAGTGACTCATTGGACCAATTTCAACAAAGATTTAAAGCTTCCTGAAGTTTTGTCTCTACCTGAAAAGCCACCACCACCAGAAAAGAAAGATTGTCAGCCACTTCTCTAATTTTGCTCTGACTCAAATACTAACAGAATATAATGTCCATTAGGAGAGACATCTTCAGGCACAAAAGATGAATACAAGAGTGTCTGGGTATATTCTAGCTAATAATCAAGCAGAAAACAATGTCCAGGTCAGGGGAAGATTGATTAAAATAGAATTGTAGATGCAAGCATAATTCATACGTTCTTAAAGCATACACTTTAGAAAAATCCTGGATCTAATTACTAATATCATTGAGTGAAAATATTGCCAGAGCCTGCAGTATCTGTTCTGAATGAATTCTGTGTTGTTTTAAATCCAAGCACATTATTTAAAACCTTAACACACCAACTTATGTTAATGACTGCATGTAACTTTAATTCAAAATGACAAACAGTTGGAAATAAAAGATAATTTAACTGCATTCTAATCAATAAACATTAATTATTTTTTTTTAGTTCTAGGATGATTTTTTTTTTAGTGAATTAATGTAAACCCACCTACAAAGGCATCTCACACAATGTTATAATATCACAAATCCATTTTATTCACCTGATAAATGTTTATCATCACAATTTCACTGTAACACTAAAATAAACTAGGCCTTTCTTCATAGGCTTTGCATCAGCAATTTTCCAACCATAGGTCACAGAGTGATTGTTATGTATCTGCTAATCTATATTTGTGTGCAAAGCACAGCCTTTGTAATGATGTCTCCTTTATGCTGATTTTTCCCCCAAGTGTATTTTTCTTGTTGTAATTAACAAAATAAATATTTTATTTAAAATTGTTGAGTTAATACTAATGTATTCTCCATTGATAGGTGGTAGAATCATTATTATTATCAACTGAGCAGGTAATTTTTGTTATTTTACAAATGAGTTCTTATCTTCAGAATGCTCAGAACTACTATCCTGTGTGCTAGGAGAACAGAATTTCTGCTTATATTGCTTGCATTTATGTAAAAGAAAAAAATGTCAGCTAACCATGGGATATTCCTTCTGATTCCACATTTGCTCACTGTGGCATTTATAGCACAGCTGTCCAAATCCACCTTGGAATGCATACTTTCCTCTAAGATCAAAGTTTAGTGTACTTAGCTGAGAGCTTTGTTGATCCATTCCTCTTGAACTTCGTTTGGGCCCATAATTACATGCCCAATATAGAGAAAAATGTCAAGAAAGAAACACATTTCAATTTCAAGCTTCAGAGGAGTTCTGATAACAAAAATGTGGTGAAAATGATGAAAACTACCTTGACTGATGTACTCTTGTTTTTAGGGACAATGTACTATATGGTGGCTGTGAGAAAGGATACGTGTCAATTCTGAGATTAGGCCTTTGCCAGGGGAAGTTGTCATTTTTCAAAAGGGAAACCTCTTTTTGATGTAGGAAAAATGTCCAGCCATGCTACTTGCTATGCAAAAACAGTGGGATTGCTTTTTGCATGCCAGAAGCAGGGCAAAGGTACAATCCACCCACTGCCGGGGCCCATTAGCATCTTTTGTCATAATACATGGCAAATGGACCAGTAACTACCCACTGCCAATTAGAGTGATGATGAGCCAACCTAAAATAGGCAGGTGAGCAGACTAAGTGCCCCTGTGGTTTGCCAATTACCTAAATTATCTGCAGTAGTTTTAGTGCACAGCTACCATGAATACAAATAAAAACCACTCTAGTATTCAGGGGAGTTAGACACGGCTTGGTGTCAAAAAGCAGAGAGAAAATAAGCTGGATTTTCAGAAGCTGAGTTCTAGCAATTGTGATATCCAGTTTCACCCAGATGAAATACACTCCTGTATTTTGTTTGACAATTCTGTCTCCTCGAGGAAGGACTCCCAAAACAATGAAGTATCAATTCTGCGCTCAATGTCACCAATCAATTGCACAAATCGCTCCCAGTGATTCTCACTAAATGGACATTGGAATGGATCTACAGCACTGAATAAAGAGTTAGTAGCAAAAGACCTCAACCAAATAAAACTACCTTTACCAGAAAAATGAAAAATCATTCGTAAAGAGAAAGCAAGAAAGAAAAAGCAAAAAAGAGACTTTCAAGTCCTGCCATTCCCTCAAATTATAAAGAAACATCATAAAAGAAATCAACAGTGTCCTTTGTTGCAAACACTTCAGAGCAATCATGACATCTGCGCAATAGTCTTGTGAAAAGACTCCATCTTAGAACATCTATCTACTTTGGTAACAGCTTCACTACACTATCAACACTATCAATGAAAACCACTTTCAATTTTCCATTGTTCTCACATTTGCAGTTACTAGGAACAATGAGAGAGCGCAACACTATTTTAAAGGCACTACAACATTTTCTAATTTAAAAACAAATGATGCTAACATGTGTTTAACATTTTCCCATCTTTCAGAAAGTTACACACATACCTGCCTCTAAATTTGGCACTGGATGTGGATACATAATCTAACGCCATTATATTCATGTTCATTTAAACTTCTTAATAGGTTGGCATAGAGTAAGTGGTTTCAAAAGAACAGTGCTGTGCTCACTGGATAATATGCACGGTGGCTGTGCTTAATGTTAATAGCAGCAGTCAGGAATCTGAGTTATATTGCGCTGGTATTGAACTAATATGTGATCTTTGACAAGTCACTTAATCTTTCATCTTTCTTAACTATAATGATAGTTTATCTAAATTATAATAGCAGATAATAATACCTGGCTTGGAGTAGTGTGGTAAGACTTGATTAATTGTCATGTGTGAAGCACTTTAGGGTCTTTGGATAAAATGTATCACTAAAGTGCATGACATTAATATTATTCACCCATGAACAATGTTTTCCTGTGTAACAGTCCCATATACCATCAGTTTAAAATACATGTGGGGATACTCTTAAGGTGTATTAAGAGAATAAGCATTTTACTGTTCTTTGCCTACCCTGGTGTTACACAAACCAGTCTACTTTATAGAATATTCAATATAGTTACTAAATTCCACACTGACTGTTTTATTATGCTAATTGATAATCTAGTGTGCTCCAAAGATTAAAGAAAAATGAAATTAAACTGAAAAATCAAAGAGTAACAACTTTATAATGCCTCTTTAATTTAGCGAAATACAATTAACGTCACACAGTGGTAGAATTGACTGTGAATACTAAGACGACTATAATTGACAAAGTAAATGTTACAGAGCCAAGCTGAATAAAAGCAAAGGAAAATGCCAATAAAATTCAGTGCCATGGGATATCTATGTAGGCTCACTAAAATAAACTATAAGACATCCATAGATGTCACAGAAAAGGATGTTCTGAAGAATGCTTATGTCACTAGAAAAAGCTTTTAGAATCAGATAAAAATTCACACATTTAAAAGTAACACATTCATTATTGTCTTCACTAGAGGAAAAACATGTTGCTGCAAAAGAATTAGACTTTACTAACTAAGCTTATTTGAGTTACTTGATATTTGTAAATGCACTGGACTCAATACTGCCTGCTTTAAATAAGAGCATAGACAAAACATGCATAAGCACATGTGTGTACATTTGCACACAAACACACATGAGGTCTATGAGTACAGTATATGATTTGAATGTCCAGTTGAATAAAAACTTTGATGAGTGTCCCTGATGAAGCTAGTAGGATTTGGTTCCTTCTGTTTTATAAGTTTACAATTAAAGTTCTTTCCATTATTACAGGCGTAATGAAAAAATGAGTACACTTAGATACTGTTGGGGAGGTGGGTGGTATACTGGTACAAAGTCTTAGGTCAGCAATTGCATAATATCTTTAAAATACTTATAAAATTCTCCTTCTGGGAATTTAGTATCCATAATGCTATATTCTTCCATTCTCATATTTTTACCAAAAATCTTGGAAGGACAGAGTAACCTTTATCAAAGGCAAACTACCTCTGGAATAAGAGTAAGTTTAAATTCATACAAAAATGTCTATGTGTTTTGTTTTAGAAACAGACTTTTCCCCAAATCTTTAACAAAAAGATGGAATGACATTGTTACTCCTACATCTGTCTGTAAGCCTCAGCATACCATAAAAATACAAAGATAGAAATTGTGAAAAATAGTATGAGGTAAATGAACAGGGGACAGTGATAGAGTACAGAGAAATGGAAAATCCTTACTTTGGTAGAATGGCATCTTTGAGAACAGGGTGAGTAAGGGTGCAGAAGGGCAAGGGTAACAAAGTTGATTTCAAACATTCTAAGATAAATGTACATATTTACTTTTAATTAGCTTACTTATTATACTACTGTGAGTTTTAAGAACACATATGTCATATTTTAGCAGAACTGACAGTACCAGCTTTCTCTATGTGGTGAGATTATGGATGATTTTTTTTAAATAAACTGTCTCTCTTATTTGAATTTTTACAATGTTTGTACTACTTTTATGATTAGAAAGGGAAAAAGCTATTAACATTTTTGGCAGATCATTGAATGCAGTTCCTTCCTGAAACCCTGAAGATTGCTCTAAAATTTTCAAATTTTTTGTCATCACTTCTAAATTCTTACTCAGTACCTCAAACTTATACAATTAAAATATAAAAATAATATTTATATTTATGAACATTAAAATCCCAGAAGCACCTAAATATGTTTCATACATTTGAACAATACATCTATAGATTTCATGAGAAGAAAAATTAAAACAAAACTTAGGGTCTCCTGAATGTATCCTTGGTTGATATAAATAATTATATCATTATTTATAGCGAAATTTCAGGGAGGCTGCTCCCAACTAAAAATAAAACATTCTGGATTCAAGATGACACATTTTTAAAGAAGCCATACATCTGAAACTGGGTGCCAGAAATAGCATTGAAATCATTGATAATGCAAAATTCCTCCTCCGCAACTAAACAAGTTAATATTCTTCATGCCTGCCAAGGATATCAAAAAGAAAATAAATTCCTTCTCTTCTCAGAATATTTCTAGAA
Organism: Cacajao melanocephalus; assembly: GCA_963573385.1. Lineage (NCBI taxonomy): Eukaryota > Metazoa > Chordata > Mammalia > Primates > Pitheciidae > Cacajao > Cacajao melanocephalus. The sequence goes on from CAUYLG010004053.1 coordinate 18,166, forward strand.
GGGAATCATTGTTAACAACAGAAATAATGCAAGGGAGTGGGACAATGACAGTCAAGATTTATATGCTGATCTGTTTATACAGGTTCCTGCTCGGTTGGATGTCTTCAAAGTCTAGCCTTCTTTGTAAAAGGTAGTCATATTAGCCATAATCACTCATTCACTGTGGACCACTTAACCAGAAAACAACCCCAGTAACTCCCTGTAGATATATAAATCTAATGAGCTACACACCAATTTTTTCCCAAAAGTTTCAATCTCTCATATTTTAAAACATATATTATGAATGTCTACTAAAGAAAGAAATTTACTCTTCCGTATCTGGCATTGAACACTTTGTTGAATCAATATTGGGCCATGGCGTTTCTTAGAAATTGCTTTCTTAGTTACATTAGCAAAGATACAGTCTGGGTGGTGGTGTTATTTACCGACTTCAGATTAAATGAGAATATATACAATTCTCTGGAACTGTATGATAGTAATGACTCTGTAAAATAGTTATCAGGTAAATTGTTGAAACAGCATTCTAGTAAGGCAATGTATTCTTGTCTTCAATCATAACGTCTTTTTTCAACAAAATCTTTCCACTTCCCAAGTATTCAACTCATTCTCTGTTATTTTCATAATAGTTTTCAACATTATTAGCATCTTGTATTAGAAACTGACAAGAGTGTCTCCTTTTAGTGGACAGGGAAGTGCAATTTTAAGAGGAAAGTATTACTCTCTTGCATTCTATTTCTGGTTTCACCTCAGACTCTCTAGGACCATGGGCAAATTACCTGGACACTAAATATCAGTTTTTCCAGTAAGATTCTCAGGGTAATATTATGAAAATTGAGTGAAATAATCCATGTAAAGCAGTTAACATAGTAACTAACATATACTAAGATTTCATATCATACTATTATTAGAATTCATCTTCAAAATAGTAAGTTTCTAAAAAAGAGCACTGCCATCTTTCAGATTTCATGGAAATTGCTATTAAAGAGACAGAAATAACAGTTGAATTTCTTTTTTTACTATAGAAATATATTTCATTCTGTTTTACTTGCTGAACTTATATTTATTTAGGGTGTCTTTTATTTCTAAGTTAAACACAAAGCAAGATAATTAAAATTATTGGGCTTAAATAAAGATTTCTCTTCCACACATCTGAAGAGGTTTTCACTGAAAATGTTAGTTAAATTTAGTTTTTGCCCTGAAGGATGATAAAGAACTCTCTAAGTCTTTTACTTTTCACTAATTGTTTGAGATTCATCTAGAGGTTGAGGAGGTATAAAACATACTGTCTTTCAATAAGTAAACAGTGTTGATTTATTGTCCATCATTAAATAATGCACCAGATATTTAGTAAAATAAGTTGCCTTTTTTTTTTTTTTTTTTTTTTGGTGTGATATCATAGAAAGTATTTGGTCTTTGTTTCCAGTTTTTAGGAAAGAGTTCCTTAAATCCTTGAGACTTCCTGAGGGACAAAAGTGATGGGAGCATCTTTAGTTGTACTGAGGCAACTCTTGGTGGTTGCCTACATAGCTTCAGGATGGGAGCTGTCACCAGAAAGACCAACTCTTGACTAAAATCTTGGAACTTTCAACCCCATCCCCAACTTCCAGGAAGAGTTAGGGGATGGAGATTTAGTTAATTATCATTAATTTCAGTGATATAGTCAATTGTGTCTAGGTAATAACAACCTTCATAAAAACTCCTAAATGATGGGTTTTGAGGAGTTTTGGGTGGGTGAATATATTCATGTGCCAGGAGGGTGGTGCACTCCAACTCCATAGGACAGAGGCTTCTGCACCCAGGGCCCTTCTGGCCCTATGTACCTCTTCATCTGGCTATTCATTTGTATCCTTTATAATAAACTAGTTAACATAAATAAGGTGATTCCCTGAGTTTTGTGAACTGTTCTTGCAAATTATCAGATCTGGAGGGTGGGGGGAACCTTGACTTTGCAGCCAAGTTGGACAGAAGTGCAGGTAACTTGGGGGCCTGGTACTTGCCACTCATGTCTGAACAGAGGTCAGTCTTATGCCACTGAGCTCTTAAACCTGTGGAGTCTGATGTTAACCATAGTAGTTAGAATTGAATTGAATTGTAGGACACCCAGCTGATGTCAGCATTGGTTGGTGTCAGGAGAGGAAGAAAACCTCTTACAAGCCCTTGGTTTTTTCTCATAACTTAATCAGATTATTTCTCTTAGTTTTGCCATGATTGTTTTTCCATTTTTTTCTTAAATTTGTTACTATTTCAATAATAATTTTCTTAAATTTGTTACTATTTCATTAATAATTTTGTTATTAAAATTATTAATGGTTGTATAGTTTGGAACCGTCTTCAAAACTCTTTTCAGAAACAAAAACGAAGCTCAAAATCCCTCAAACTTCAACCTAAGACATATATTATGCCTCTATATAGTACATCTGTCTTTTTCTTCAGTGGCAATTTATATCTACATTTTTCTTTAGCCACTGTTTGAAATTTTCATTTTCTCCTGAAATGTTAATATTTTTAATACTAGTTTAGTATTATTATAGTACGGCTTGAATTAGGTATGAATAGATATAGAAAGAGACACATAAGATTTTTATGCATGTATATAAAGGTAAGCAGAATTAACCCTGAATGTTTTATACACATAACATTCAGAAGAAAACCTATTTTTATTATGTGCTGTAATTATGACTGTTACATTATAATGTTCAATGTCTGTGGAACAAAAATAGGACAATAAAAGGTTTATTTGATGTATATTGCTTGCTTAATTTGCCGCAGTTGTGGAAACAAATTTCTACTTGCTAGGAATAATAATAATGTTGCAAACACATATTTCCTGGTATAGTTAAAAATGCGGGAGGAAAAAAGCAAAAACTAAAACCAGAAAACAAGCAAAGAAAAGCAAGTAAATAACAATAAATAAGAACAAAGCATACATTAATTTAGGGACTTCGTTTCCTCATGAAAAGTCTTAAAAATGTGATCTATAGATTTGTAAAAACTCTTAAAGTAGAAGCACTTACACAAATCATTCAAATTATAATTCTATATTTCAGAATTCAACTTAAATGTTTATCTTAAACATTATTTAAAATATTATTTAAGATTTGGGCTTTTTCCCTTTATAACATAGCAGAGTTGTTCCTTATGTTTAAAAATATTCATAATTATTTATTTCTCAACTGTTTATAGAACGGAAACTTCTTTTTCATTCCTCTACAAATTCCAAATTGACAGTCCCTTCTGAAATATTGTTGCCTCAACTGAACATATTATTTCAGATAATTTAACTGAGCATGTACAAGTTTAGTCAAGTCACTCCCTCATGTAACCTTGATCCTATTTCTCACCATAAGATCATGTTTAATTTCTAGCAGCTGCACCATTTTTGTTGGGAGTCAGTGAAAAACATAAGTTATTTTCACCTTAACTGATGTTTGGTCAAATTTCTCTCCTCAGGTACTCATAAGATCATTTTTTTTTAGCCCAAATGCAAACTTTTATATCTGTCTATAAAGTTTCACTTTACTTGGATCATTCACATCCTAATTTTATCATCTATTAGATTTGACATATGGATTCCCACTTTAGTGTCATGTAAAAATATTTTAAAATGTACTATATTCTGATTCAATAAATTCCTAAATTTAGTATTAATTGAAATCTTACAAATAACTTTTGTACATTTCAGTACTCTATAAAAATGTTTCCACTCACATACTATTTTCAAATATTGAACATAATAGCCAAGGCCATCTGAATCATCAGTAGGTTCTCTCCAATCTAGCCATTCAATAAATCAACAATTTCTGAATATGGATGTCTATAATATACAACCAAAACCAAAAAAGGGAATGAGGTTAAAAGAATATAACTTGTTCCTAGTAGATCTGTATCTGTTTCTACCAACCACACATGTTATTCTAAGGACTCACAGACCTATAACTTGATCATCTGCTCTAGAATATTAAAAATCAATATTAAATCTCTAGAATTTATATCTCTATCCATTTTTTAAAATGAGACAACCTTTTATCAATTTTAGTCTGGGAACTCTCCTTTTCCCAGGATTTCTCCAAAATTACAGGCAGTGGCTTTGAGATAAGATCTACAAATTGTTTTACAAATCCAGAGATTTAAGATTCAATGAATTTTTCAGGATTGCAGTACAAAGGAATAACGAACTCATAAAATGTAGATTAACCAATAATATAATTTAGCAGGAATAGAAAGTCCTTGAACAGTAGTTAGAAGGCCTGGATTCTCATCTAGGTTAATTCTTTGAAAGCAAATGCCATGCATCTTTTCAAAGGCTAGTATGTAGTAGATGTTTATTAAATGTTTATTGAATAAGTGAAGCCTAATTTATCTAAATTTGGAGATAACTAATTGACAGCATGTAAGTAATCCCTCAAGATCTCATTTGGTTTATTGGGCCTTAACACTCCTGCCATATTTATTTGGCCCTCGGTTATCGAAGATCATTCTCCTTAATTTCAGAAAATCAAAAAATAAATTGATCATTGAATTAATATAATTCGAACTGCTTTCTCAACGCCATCTGTGTGAAGAGTTGAGAAGCTGTATTTTTCCTGTATTTTATATGAAAGAATATCTGGAGAATGAACTAGGAATCGCCTCTTAAATATTGAATGAAAAAGTAATAGATGAATACTTTACAAAAATATTAATCAAAATGTGGCTGCATAGAACACCATCATATTTGCTAGCACCTCTTGGACTAATCTTGGAAACTGTCTCTTTTCCAGTGTAATAGAATCTGCAAGCACTCAAGACTTGGGGTTATTAAAATAGGATGCTTATAGAGTATAGTTCAAAAGTGAACATAAAAATTTAAAGCTATACATGATACACTAAGTATCATAATATATCAAATACAATACTCTATATAGATTTTCCTAATAGCATGGTGGAATTCCCAAAAAATAATTGAACATGTGTCAGGTATTGCATGAGGTGGCAGAGATACAATGATGAAGACTCAGCATTGGAACTGTAACTGAGTTTAACCAGGAAGGAAAAACGAGCAAATTAACATGAATGTAGGATGAAAACTGTGATGGTTGAAGTGCTACAGATGCACAGAAAAGAGTAAAATTAATGCCAATCAAGAATTGAGAAATAGAAGAGTTAAAAAAAATATTGAGCTGGGTTTTAAGAGAAAAGTGAAAGTTGATCAACTAGAGGTACAGAGGGAAGGCATTCCAGACTGAAGAAAACAAAAGAAGGAATAACAATGTATAGTGTGTCTAGGATTAAGTGTAATTGGATGCCTGGGAGAAAGTCATTTGAAATGAGCATACAAGGGTAGACTGAAGTCATATTACGAAGGCTGCACTATCCACTGGCATTTGAACTTTTTACCTTGTAAGCAGTAAGAATTCATAGAATATTTTTAAGCAGTGAAGAGACAATAACATATAGCATGCTGTCTTAGTCCATTCCTGCTGCTATAACAAAATCCCACAGATGTGGTAATTTATATGTGATAGAAATTATTTCTCACAGTGCTGGAGATTGAGATGTCCAAGATCAAAGTGCAGCAGATTTGGTGTCTGGTGAGGGCTGGCTCTCTCTGCTTTAAAATGGACTCCTTGTTGCTGTATCCTCAAGTGGTGGAAAGGCAGAGGGCAAAAGGGCCAGGCAGCTTTCTCAATCCTCTTTTATAAGGGCATTCATCCCATTCACCAGGGCAGAGACCTCATGACTTCATTACTTCCCCCAAAGGCCTTTAACTCTTAAATACTATCACCTTGAGATCAAAGTTCCAACATGAGAAATTCAGGAACATATACAGTCAAACCATAGCACATGCTGTAAAAAAGTTATCCTAAACCTCATGTCAAGCATTCTCTTTAAAAATAAATAAATAAATAAAGTAATAAAGAAAAAGGAAGTATTGAATATTTTCTAGTTTTCACACCAGATAACTTGGTAGAAAAAAAAGTTACCGCTCTAGCTTTTTAATTTTTTTTTTTTAAATTAACTGCTATAGCTCCAGAGCAGGGAGGATATTGGATTTGATGATGAAGTTAAGTTTCATTTGATTCAAAGCTGGTACTGATCTAGAAATCTGGAAAAGAAAAAGCTCTTAAAGGCCACATGCCACATGACCAATTTCCAGCCTTGATAGAGTAGACGAGGTGTGGTGGGAAGGATGGGGAGAGGAAGAAACAGAGAGAACCTGGGCTTTCAGTATTTCATGCCAGGGGAGGGAAGTCAGTTCTACTGGAATTGTTAGAGCAATCAACAATAATTTCAAGAGAGAAGAGAATAAGCAATGAATATCCATGGCACTGAAAATTAATTTGGGGTCCACAAGCTATCACATTGTCTCTTCACTTTAGGATTCAGAAACTGGCACAAATATTCTGAATCCATCCCAAGTACAGCATTTACATATGTGTGTGTGTGTGCGTGTGTGTGCATGTGTGTGTGTGTGTGTAGTAGAATAGTTGACCAAAATTTTAAAAAATGATAACTCAGCACAATGAAGAGTTCACATGGAATTAAAACACAAAATTTATCTATTCAACTAATAGTTACTTATTAAAGACCAGGGTGAGACAAATGATGTAAGGGATCCTGACCTTAAGGGGATACCAGCCTAGCAGAAGAGACAGCAGACAAGCAAGGCAAACAGAGCAGAAACATAACAATTAAAGAAGGCTTAATCTATTGCTCCTAATTTATATTCATTCATAATGGTTGTGCACTATAACCTCAGCTACACATAGTCAAAAATTTGTCCTGTTCACCACCATATCCCAGGGCCCAGGAAGAGTCCCTGGCATATAGCATCCCCTCAGTAAGTATTTATCCTAATTGATGAATATGCCATGAAATAAGAATCATGACAACCATTTCAAAGATTAGAAAACTAATGCTAAAAAATGGTTGAGTGACTTGCTAAGAGTATGTAGCTTGGAAGTGCCAGAGTCAGAAATTCAAGGCTACAAACATTTGTATAAGATTTCCTACTCAGTCACATATTTGCCTTTTAAATATCATTCACATATAAACCCTCTGAAATGAATATGTGGAAAAAATAAGGTGTGGTCTTTCCTTAGTATGAGTCAATTTGTACAGCTGAAATAGGGAATAATATTGTCATTCAATTCACCTGAAATGCCAATGCCCTTAAAAACAGGGCTATTAGTAATGCAAATATGAAGTCCCCAGGACTGTGAAAAGCCTGCTTAACCAAGCAGCAGGTCTTACCAGACACTCCTGCTTCTAGGGCTTTGGCTTGGCTGCTCTCCATTTTTCTATAAACAGCCAGACCTGCAAACCTCTGAAGACCTAAACATTTACAACTTGTGAGAAAGATTCTCTGTGAGAAAGAAACACTGTGTACTGTGTATTCAAACTCTCCTAGTTTTCAGGTACTCAGATCACTACACATTAAGTAGCAGTTGAGCATCTAACTGAACTTTTAAATCAGGTCTGAATGAGGCCTAAAAGATACCGTCCTATCATTTCATTTTCTTGGAAATAAATACATAGAATAAGACATATTTGTATGGTACACTCATCCTTTCAAGCTGAGCAAGATGAAAAATATATTTTCTTGAAATGGAAGTTTTCCAGGGCTCAAAAATATTTGGTCAGCATTTCTGGAAATCTATAGGAAGCCAGTTAAATTTATGCCGTATGAAAGTCTCATATTATAAAATGAGTTATAAATTAAACCAAAAATACTGATCACAAGTTGTCATCTCCCTTTTTCTTTTTCCCTCATTTATTTGTTTTATTAATCTCCCCTTATTGCTAATGGCATACAGCACATTTGTACAATATATCTTTCTGCGATAAACATTGATTTTTGAAGAAAGAAAAATCAAGTTAAATAAATGATACACGCAGTAGCATTTTTTCTTGTTTACATTATAAAGTATTTGTTTCTAATATTGATTTAAACAAGAATGAATAATGTCTTAGTTTTCCTATTGTTCCATTGTTCCTTGATTCTTATTCTTATTGCCAGAATTAGGAATCCAAGGCCCATCCAAAACTAGAAAAGCAAAATTCAATGAAGACTATACGTAAACACACTTAGGATGACAATTTCACAGTAAACAATCTGTTTGTAAAACACTAAAATACATTATTATTCATATTCTTTTTATTTTGGTTGTTAAATGGCATTGTATAGTGAGACAAATGGTGTTATAAATCGATAGATAGTAAATATTTTAGACTTTGTGGGCCGCATATTGTCTCTATGATATATTCTTCTTTTTCTTAAAAAAAAAATCTTTAAAAATGTGGAAAACATTCCTACCTCTCAAGCTGGATCTGGCCAGTGGCCTTGAGATTGCCAAAGACTGCTTTCCTGTCCTAGCTTCATTTTCAGAAGGCAAACTGTTAACCATTTGTGATGCTCTTAACTTGGTTGCATAGAGGCAGAAATGTTTTCTGAAAAAGGAGTAAAATAAAACTTTCCAAATTCAACTGTGTGTTTTTTTCCTTTATAGTTGCATTCACCAAGACCTGTATATTTACAAGTCTAGACAATTTCAGGGCCTGCTCTGTGCCAACAAAGGGACTCAGAACTTCCTCAACACAATCTCATAGAGCACAAACATTCGCTTGCATGAAGGCTCACTCCTAATAACACATGCAAATGAAGGCCTAGTTTATAGTGAACTATACACTGCAAATGCTCTGTGTAAAAATCTATGACGACCTGGTCTGACTCTGTCCTTTCATTTGGCAAATGGCCATTAGGTGCCTGCATATCTCAGACACTGTGTGAGGACCAGGGAACCCAATGGAAAGCAAACCTTAAAGATCTTGCCCATACGGCCCTTGATGCAGAGAGGGAAAGAAAATAAACATGCGTGCAATGGAGAAAATAAGCAAGGCCACATGATGGAGAGCAACAATGTCTGGAGATGAGAGTCAACTGTGTTTTAAAATAAATCGCTTATAGAGTGATTATTAATCTCAAATCACAGCAATACCCCCCTGCATGCTCAACTCAGTTCAACCATATTCACTCCAGTTGAGATCCTACACATGAAAAAAAGATATATATATTTTTTCATTTTGAATAAATACATTCATTGCTTTTATTCTGCAGTGTGGAATATAAATAGAATAGTCAAAAAATGCTGACTTGCTTATAATACTAAATATTATATGAAAGTTACCAGCCTCTGATGAAAAATTTGTCAAGATGAAAAAACAACTGTCATAAAACTTCAGGAATTCTTTCTAATAATCTGGTAATCTTCAACATTTTCACAGAGAAATCTTGTCACTTGAGATATTTCACAAAGAGATGTGATCTTTCACAGAGATCTTGTCAGCAAAAAAATAATAGCCAACAGATAATGCTACTGAGAAAAATTTCATTAATTTTACCAAGACTATTATATGCATTTACCAATACATTATAAAACACTAAGAATAGTTAAAACAGTCCTTGAAAAGAAATGCATTACATTTGCTATCTCTAATTTCATATCCTGTGTTTTTCACATTCTTGCTAGTCTGCAAAACACAATAACCTGTAGTATGTAATATTAACAGATCTCCTCAGTTATTGGAAATTAGCAAGTTTCCATAGCATTATATTTCATTTCCTTACCATTAAATACATTCAGATTATGCTATTTATTAGATTTGGACTGATAACTTTACTTATTGAATAAGACAAAAGGACTGCTCTAACTTCTCCAAATTTTATTTTGCCGTAACAGTGATGTTTATCCTGGATAATCCCTCAAGTTCTTCTCACTGTTGATCAGTAAAATTATCTAAAATGCTGTTTCAATCCACAAATGTTATTAAAATTAAAAAGGCATTTTACAGAAATAAAATACAACTATCATTAACTGGCTACTTACTATTTGCTAACTACTCAGCCAAACATTTTATATTCACTAGCTTGTTTTTAATTTTCACAATATTCCTTTGAGATATCAGCCTTAACTCCTTTCTACAAATAAAGAATCTGAGTTTTAGGGATTAAACATCTACCCCAAGGTTAGATTGCATTTAAAATGTAGATTTTGAAATCATATAAGTTAGTGTGCCTTTAAAATTAACATAGTTACTTAACAAATATCCTTACATCAAATTTTCTTATAATACATTTTATATGTAATTTAAATTAATTCAATTATTCTGACACTAGTCACATGATTTGTTCTTCAAGGCCTATTATCATTTTCTTCTATAGATTTATTTTTATATACACACACTAAAATAGTAAAATAATTCACATATATATGATACATAATGTTAATAAATACCACTGATTTTATACATTATATTATTGTTTAATATATTATACATAAATACATATGGGTTTTTTTACTTTTTTATATCTTCATATTTTTAATCAGCATTAAAATCTCTGAAATATATCTCAACTAAATTCATAGATCAAAAAAATTGCAAAATAACTGTACCTCATAGTTTACTACAAATGTATTAAAGCATGATTAAGGTTTATAGAAAAAAATAGATATGGAAAAACATAAATAAACTCATTATATTATCTTCCATGACTATTAAATATTTTTATGTATATACCTTTGTTTTTGTTTAAAAAAAAAACAAAAAAAGAGAGAGACCTAGAATCCCCAAAATGACTAAACCTGGTAAAGCTGAAAAATCTATCAACATCTACTTTTCAGTAAATAACAATTAAATGTCACCCCCTTAATTTTCAGGTTTTGTATGAGATACTACTTTTCTTATATACTCCAAAGTCAATGAAGAATGTTAATATTTTCTAAAGCAGTAAAATATAGTGCTTGAATATCCTTGATATCCTCACAGAAAGAGTGACTTCGTTCATGTTTTAAGTAAATCCACTTTGGATTTCAAAGGTAATGTAATCTGTAATTAAAATGCCTCACAAAAAGTGTTATGGAGGGGGTATCAACCTCCCAAAAAGTCATTATAGTATTATAGCCAATACATCTGAACTATTTTGCAGAAAGACCCCACATTAAAGAAAATAAAATAAAAACCTGAAAACAGTGTAAAGCAAACTAAAAGAGTGGAGTTGATGTCCAGAACTTCTATTTCAACACTGACACTTGCTACTTATTAGCATCAAGGCCAGACAGTGGACCTCCCTTGGTGTCAGCTTCCTTTTCATTGACCCACTCCATCGGACTATTGTGAGGTAACTGATGCAAGCTGCCTGCAACATGCACAGAGATCAACAAATCATAGCTACTGTGTTAATGAGAATGTAATGTTGTGTTCTTATATTTACAAACAAATGCTAATAAAATCTCATATGGTCACCCAATATTTGAGAATAAGCAATGCCTTTATTGTTCAAACCAAACAATAACCTTTCCCATAAAGAGGCATCAAAACATTTACACTCTTCCTCGTGTCCTTTCATATGAGTCTTCCTACTTGTTGGGTTATAACGAAATCACTTCTTTAAAAATAATAAAAAAAAAATACTATTATTGCTTAAAACTGAAGAACCAAACTTAGAAATTATGATAGACATGAACTACTATAAACCTAACAGTTTACTACATTACACTGAATTATATCTAAATGTTCATGTGCTTAATACATGTTTTCAGAGTAATATTAGCTATAGTATGTTCCCAAATGCATTAAGCTGCTCATCATTATAGAAGTAATGGTTATGATTTTCATAGACCAATATAAATGCACCCCTTTATTTTGGTTGCTTTGATGGGCTAGTGTGGAGGATTTTGGCATTTCAAGGCAATAAGAAGTTTTACACACACACACGAAAATATGTGTTGATGTATTGTCATCACTGATCTGATTATGAAATACAGTGTTAAAGTTTCAATAGGGAAATTGAAAGACTGATATTAGAAAGAAATATTAAATTATTGTACCTCATTTCCCAGCACATATATTGTCTGACTCTGTTCAGAGGATGCAACATATTTGGGATTCTAGGTCTATTTCAAATATGCTGAAGCCTACACAACACCAGGCACACTTGTGGGTTTTACTAAATCAGTAAACAGACTGTAATGCTCTCTATAACTTTTCTGACTGGAGAAAACCATAGAGATAATACTTTCCACTAGTGTAAGACACAGAGACATTTCAGAAACATGCCTATTGTGTACAAAATCTATGTGTCCAAAAATCATTTAAATATCTTTTGAAAGAACGTTCACAGTATGATCTTCTGAAATGAACAGCACACTACTTTGGTGGCCCACTTCAGTTTTATTTGTTTTGTTTTATTTTCTCTGCTTCCTTCTAACCCTGTATTCTAGTTGTCTGTCCAGAAAACATATACCTAGCCTATGTAGAAGTATAATTTTTTTTGCAGAACAAAGATATGTATAATCCTAAACACCCAAAACAAATGCTTTTGGTATTTTATTTTTTCTTGGGGTATTTAAAAATAATACACGTATTTTTTTGTATTTGTACAAATTCAAGCCAATGCAATTATGGTCCCTCTGTTGTAGAAAAGTTCATTTAATTTATTAGGTAGCTTGTTTTATATACATATTCTCCTGGAGCATCTCTGACTTTCTCAACGTATTGTTTACTATACTTTGCAATATTTGGTATACCTTCCACTGTGCATCAATCCTCAGAGAAAGTGAAATATTTTATTGGATTGGTTGAAAATCAAAGGTACATGGAAGCAATCTGTAATCTACAAAATGCTCTCTCTGCACCATACCACCCACGAAGAAGCAACATAATAGGTAACTTAATGATTAAAGAAATAGTGATGATCTAAATCAAGTCACTTTTAATATTTAACATTCAATGTGTGGCGGGGGGCACCTGCAGGGAATGGATTTTGGAAAATGACCAAAGATGGATCATTTTGCTAGAAGATCTTAATGCTAGATGAGAAAAGACATAATGTATTTAGTCATATATACAAGGATGCCATTTCCAGACATTAGTGCATATAGCCAGCTGGTACCTTAGTTTTATCACCTGTAAAATAGGAATAATCATTTTTGCTTCACAGCATTGTGGAAGAGATTAAATTTCATACATGTGTAAAGCTCCTACCATATAAATCATCTGGTACATCTTTGTCTTTTAATAAATATTAGTGGCATTTACTCTTCCTTCGTCTTCTCCTTCATTTATATTAAACTCAGAAATCATTTAGTGAACACATAGTATGATAACATAGTAGGCACTGAAGAAGTTTGCCCTGGAGCAGCTCAAAAGCCAGTGGGGAGCTACTCACATGGCCCATTCACTCTCACAGATACACACACACACACACACACACACACACACACACACACGCAGGGATACTCATTCAACAGCTCTTTTCTATTAACAGCATCATCATCATTCTTCCATTTTCTCTTTTCCCATAGAATGAACCCAGACTGGCCATTAATTACCAGAACCCAACATATCCACCTCCTCAACATCTTTTGCATCTATTTTACTCTTCACCTTCTTCTGCTGGCCACTGCCCTACTTTGGGCTCATCCTGACTTCAGTAGTGCCATAGTTTCTTAATATGACTTTTTCTTGCCACCACTTTCAGATGCATACTTTGCACGATTACCTTGGTCATCATTATTAAAACATATTTCATTCTTTCCTGACTTTCTAAACCCTTTAATTTCCTCATCAAAAACAAAGCCTATATGTTCAAACCAGTAAAGGCCTTGACCTCCTCCTACAACTGTTATCTTCTAATAAGAAGTCAACCCATCCCAGGTCATAAAGAGAATAAATATTCCTTAAGTGTGAGCTGCATTCTCTTGCCTTTCCTCTGTTTCTCAAGTTGGAATGACATATTTTCAATGCGATATCCTTCCCTCACCACAAGATATTATCTTGCCAAATTTCATCCCAACCTTGTGATACTGATCTATCTTGTTGGCATGAATCCTTCTTCCCCATATTCTCGTGTCTATATCATGACCTCCATTAAGATAAACTCTCTTAGAGATATGCGTCTGCCTATATATCTTCCCCACTGGAAAAGTGAGGTCCTAGAGGACAAGGACTGTCAGACTTAGCTATGGTCTTCTCGGGTCTTAGAATAATGCTTTATTTAGAGAAGCTTTAAAAGAGATCCACTCAAACACAGCTGATTTCAGCTGTACTTGGGCAAATCATTCATACCAATTTATCTTGCTTTTCTCTCTTATTCATTTATATGTTGCTTCTTTTCAACTCTGTAACATCCTTCTTTACTCTTTGACTAGTGATATTCAACCCCATGCTCTCTTCTGTTTTAAACAGTTGGTTTCCTTTTCAATGGAGTCTATAGTTGATCAACTTCCCATATTTACTATAGAGGAGCCATGTAACCTGTCATTTGCCCAATTCACTGATGCAGGATAGGGGAAGAAGAGTTGAATCCAGGCACTCCAGAACTCCCAGTGGAAATGGCCCATACTGATTGAATATGGAATACAGGTAAGAATATGTCAGATGTCCACAAGAGGAAGATAACAGCACCAGTTGGGATTCATACATAATCACCTACATAGGCTGGGCACTGTGCCTCATACCTGTAATCCCAGCACTTTGGGAGGCTGAGGCAGGCAGATCACTTGAGGCCAGGAGGTTGAGACACACCTGGCCAACACGGCAAAACACTGACTCTACTAAAAACACAAAAATTAGCTGAGTGTGGTGGCAGGCACCAGTAATTCGAGCTACTAGGGAGGCTGAGGCAGGAGAATCACTTAAACCTGGGAGGTAAAGCCTGCAGTAAGCCAAGATCACAGTACTATACTTCAGCCTGGGTGACAGAGCGAGACTCTTAAAAAAAACACACATAAATAATCACCTACAACTTGGGTATTGTTTTCATCTATTGATGCATAACAAATCACCCAAAATCTTAGCAGTGGTTTAAAACAATGACAGCACTTCATTTACTCACAAATCTGAAATTTACTTTCTTATAAATCTCCAGTTTACTTATATCAGCTGGGGTGGCTTCAAGTCTGGGGACTAGAAACAAGTGAAGACTCATTCACTTACATGGCAGGTCAACTAGTACCTTACCTGGGGCTTTGGAAACAGCACCTATACCTAGCCTTCCCTAGCCATACCTAGCTATGTGACAGAGAAGGGATTAGGATCAGTAAAAATGTTGCCCAGTAGAGTAGGGTTTTACTTCCTGGAATTGAGATTAAAACATTTCATAACTTACTACAGATATTCTCAAGCTCTATTGTACGTATGAGTTACCTATGGGACTTGTTTAAAGATGCAGATTCCTGATACCCAGAAATTTTAAATCAGTAGGTCTAACTTGAGAACACAGTATGTAACAAATACCCTCAGAAATTCTGAGGTAGTTAATCTAGCAACCATACTTTGAGAAATACTGATTTCTTCTACCATTTTAGTATATGACGAAAGATAAAAAACAACATATTTGTATGAGTCTTTCCAAAACACAACTAGTGTTTTGAAGGAGTACGGTGAGAGGGAAGTGAATATACTGAATGCAAGCTGAATAACCAGCTAAGCCAAGATGTTTTATTTTCTCAGCCTTATTGCCTTGGTATTCAGCAGTAATTAACTGGTACTTGCCAAATGAGATGTGGGAAAGAGTAATTGTTGAATGTGGGCAATCTCTATACATGTTTCTTCATTTCAAACTTTAAATCAATTTGGTATGGATTTTTCATAAAAGGAAGCTAAAGTTTAGGAGGCAGAATTGTACACAGTAAAAGAACTAAGTGGATGTAGCACCAGGATTCAGTTTCTCTGATTCTGGAGACATTGTTTTTTGGCCATATAGTTCAGTGCTCAGCATCTTTGCATAAATCTAAAATAGGTTTCATATTCTCTGTCATTTATGTGAATAATTTACTTAAATACAGACATTCTATAAGAACCACCCAAAGACTCCCCCATCACCATGAACTGGAGAGTATTTGATAACACTTGTCATAAACATGTTTCATTCTGAAGTCATCTCATCTCTGAAATGCAGCACTCAACACAGAGATTGGACCAAATACTCTGTGAAATGCTTTACAAGATAAAACGCTCCTCTATGTGAAAAAGATTGGCACTACTTTTAGGTAACCCTGTTCCCACAACTGAAGATGAATCAAGTTGACCTTCTGTCTGAGCAAGAATGTAAGTTTCTCTCTTAAACTTTCTCATTTCAGTAGCCACTTTTCCTTCTTAACTGTAAGTTTTTCACTTTAGCAAACAACATAGACTATCTGCACTGCAGGAAACTGTGAGAATTCAGTCATGAGTTAACTGCCTCCTAACACAGACCAAAGCCTCTTGTAAGACATATGATGTTGGAGGCAGTATAATGGGCATGTTAACTACCCCTTCTCCTAGTCTCCAGGCTATAGCCCACTATCAAGTTTAATCATCAGAAAGTGGAATACCTTGGGCATTTCCTCTTATCCCCTGCAGAAAGGGCTTCACTGAGTACAATTTAATGTTATGTTCTTAGCCAGTAAAGTGAATCAATACCAGAGCTGTCCATTTTAGGAGTATCTTTGTTTCTTCCGGACATTGTCTGTTATGTTATTCGGTGCCTCTTAATCAAGGCACTGAAACTTAGTCGGAAATTTGTTCCCAGAAAAAAGTTTGCTTCTGCAGATAAACGTCTTTATTTTCTTTTGTCAGACAAGAAAAAAGAAATTGTGTAAACCAATGTGTTTATTTTTTTGTGTTTCTTGCTCAGAAACTTAGAGCCATTTTAAGTGCCCGGCTGTAGTAATTGACTTATACCAAAGGCCTGGTAACATCTATTTAACCTTGCTCCTTTTTAAAAATGTCTGATCATCTTACATTTTGATGTTCATTATTTTTAGGATTAAAAATTATTTTTTAGGATTTTAGGATTAAAAATTATTTCTAGGATTAAAAATTATTTTTTATTTAAAAATGGATTATAAAATATGCAGAGTATAAAAATAAAGATAATTTAAAACATGTCCCAAGAGTTGATGGTTCTTACTCCAGTATTTTGTGAATTTTCTTTCAATAAAAGTTGAAGTAACATGATTTTCTGATTAGTTCTGATATGCAGGTATTAGAAACCCACAAAGTCTTTTCTATTCAAAATTACCCCCTTGCAGTTCTTATCAACACATTAGGGAAATCATGTCATTGTCAAGTGTTACTGTCAATCATTTGTCAGTTATCAAGATGATGGTAAATAGTGTAGTCATGTCACATCTGGACCACTTTTAACCTCTTTATTTCTGAAGCCCAGATCATTCTGCCTTAATACAAAGATTATGCTTGTCTCCAAATGCCTAGAAGAGAATTCTGGGTAAAAATGCATGAATAGTATCCTGACCTAGATTTTCATAATTTATTGATATAGGGCTAGAACTGCTTTACAGATTGTTAACCTAAACAAACATTTGTTTTAGTGAGTAAGAGAGCATGGAATTTAGTGGATAAAGAGAAAACCAGATGTAAAACATTATGCAGAAATTTTTCTGTATAAGCTAAAAAACAGGTAAGTCTCCTCATCCTCTTTACAAACTTGTGATAGCAATATTATAGTTAATAATTTGCCTGATTCTTTCTTTCTTTTATAACCAAGCCTATATTTTAGTTCATCAGGTCCCCAAAATACTACAAATGTTTAGAAAAAGTATGATCTTCTCAACTAGGTCACTTGAAAGTACTTTACTGTTCAAGTATGTCCCATAAGCATTTTAACATACTATACCCAAATTAAACATGATAAAGGACTGTTTTTCTTACTTCACATTGTAAAGTTAAAGGAAGTAAAAGCTCCTTATAGGAGAGGTTTTTACCTTTACCACTTATTATCTTTATAGGACAAATAGCTCTAATTTTCAGGCTACATAGCACCCCTCTTTGCCCCTGCCTCACTCCCTACATGTGTTTTCAGAGAAGAGTCCTTCTAGCTGTCAAAGTACTGAAGTGAAAACCGGGTCCAGTGTCTCTCCCAGAAATATCAATGACTATGGCTTATAAACAAATAACTTCACTGGGCTTCCCATATTCTTGGTGGTCAAAGGTGAACTGATTGCCTGATGCTTCAAATTGCTTAACAGAGCTTTATAAAGAAATGCTTCTCATAAACAGCCACGAAATGAATGCACACAACACATACCCACATATACACAGAGGGAGTTAAATCTTACAATTTTTAAATAAAATACCTCCTTGAGAAATATGTGGCCTTGGAACATCTTCAATGTTTTCTTATCTCCAGAAATATCAGACACATTAACTACAGAGGAATGAGGTGTTGCCCTTTAATAAGAGTTTACTTTAATAAGAGTTACTTTAATAAGAGTTTAATAAGTGTTACTACCACGCAAAGAATAAAAAACATTGTTTCGTTGCAAATTCTCATTGATTGAAAATTAGTTTATGTCAATAAAGGTTGTATTAAGCAGACATTACATTTCCTTACTAGTTTCACATCACTTCCACACAAAGATAAAGGATAAATGGCATGGAGAAAGTATTTTTTTAAATTAATTGGTTACTCTTTCCAAAAAACAAGACCAAAGATGCTATGTCTGAGGTATTCATGAAGCTCCACAAAGGTTTTTGGTTAACACAGGTAAACAAAATACTATTATTTATGATCTGGCTACTAAAAGGCTAGCACCACTGTCAAAAATTGCCTTTTAAGAGATCAGACTGCCTGAAGCCCACCCTAACATCACTTTGTTTACTAAAGTGAAAATCTGTTACGAAACATTAGAATATGTGCTCTAGAAATTTATTATTAATAATATGCTGAGTAATATGAGTTTTATTATGAATATTAAAAATAACACTTAGAAAAGGTGAGCTACTTGAATCTATGGGGATCTTACATCTCTTAAAAATATGGATACTCTTCACTTTTATTGTGTGTACTACTACAGACAGTAATGTACCTCTATCTCATTTCATTCTTGGAAGCAAAATATAAAACAGGTACATGCACCTCCTAAATCTATAAGAAGATCAAATATCCAGCATCCACCTTCTCATTTTTTTCCTTATCCACTGTGATATTGATAAGACTTATAAGAATACATTTTATTCATTTCTCTTTAGTCATTTTCAACTAGCAGGTTAGATAAAGTAATTATTAAATTTGATGAAATATAATTCTTTCTACCTCATACTTCATGTAGATTGTTGGAGCTCAGAAAATGATACCCCCAAACTATGGTGCTCTGGCATGATGCGTACTTGGAACTAATGGAAATTGGAAGACCTCAGAAGCAGCCCCAGAATCAAGGCCTCACAGACCTATAGTAGTGCCTTCCTGTCTCTCACCCCTCAATCCTCTTTGAAGCAAGTCATAGAAATCAGAATTCCTCATCTCCAAGGTAATTGACAGTGAAACTGCCTTTGCAAGAATTATGACAGGGAAAAAAAATCTGATATAAAAAAAATTACGACAGTGAAAGAAATCTGACTTAACTGACTTCATCTTGCTTTCAACCTCGAAGCTGTCCTTGTTCATTCCTGGGCATAGGCCAAGCTAACTATGGGAGAAATTTAGTTTAACTTTAAAACAAATATAGGCCAGTGTGATGGCTTATACCTGTAATCCCAAAACTTTGGGAAGCCAAAGCAGAAGGATTGCTTAAGCCCAAGAGTTCAAATCAGCCTGGGTAACATGATGAGACCCCATCTCTACAAAGAAAAAAAAAATAACAGGACATAGGGATACATACTTGTGGTCCCAGCTACTCAGGAGGCTAAGGCACTTAGCTACCTCAAGTGGCTACCTCAAGTGGCTAAGCCACTTGAGCCCAGGTGGTTGAGGCTGCAATGAGCTGTTAGTGACACTGCACTCCAGCCTGGGCAACAAAGCAAGTACCTGTCTCAAATATATACATTCATACATACAAAGATAATGACAGCCTCTTCTTCAAACTAGCCTCTTACTTGCTCAGGTGTAGCAGGACATGCTGCAGACAAAATCTCTCGGACACCAGGCTTGCAAAGGAAGAGGCTGTTCATTCAGCCGGGAGTCTTGGCAGACTGGCGTCTCAAGAACTGAGCTTCCCAACTGGAAAATCCTGGCCTCTTTTAAAGGCTCACAATCTTAGAGGGTACAGGTGAGAGGGTCGTGATTGATGAGGTAAGGGAGGGTCTAATCGTGATTAAGCAAGAACAATGACTGCTGGGGAAGATTCCTCCATACCATGCCTGTGATCTATAGATAGGATAGGAATAGGGTGGGGGGTTTGAACTTTAACCTCCAGGTCCAGCTAGTGGCACTGGTTTTGTCTCCTCCACTGACTTTGCGTCTTCTATTTTCAACTTTCACTTCTCTTTTTGAAATGCAATGTAGAAGGCTAAGGGGAAGTGGTCTTAGAAGCTTAAGAGGAAGGGGTCTCTTTCCTTATGGGGACCAAATCACCTTTGGAAAACTAACAAATTAGATATGAGGTTAGACTTATGGCTCAGGAGTCATGCAGCCAGAGGCCACAAGATTCCTAACCTCCCCAAATGATCCTATAGATAACATCACTCTCCTAAAACCTAAGATTGCTGTTCAATGTAATTTTCAGGCCCTGCCTTCTGATAGCCCAGCTGGCGCCACTCAGGTCAGCAAACTGGCCCAGCTGGTTTTCTGATTCTACCCAGTAAATGAAGACAAAAAGAAGACAGCTTCAACCCTCTATGATTTCATCTCCAACCCAACCAATCAGCATTCCCCATGACATAGCCTCTGCCTGCCAGATTATCCTTAAAAGAACCATAGTCCAAATTCTGGGGAAGACTCTTGTATAGAAATAAACTCCTGCCCGGTTGCTTGGCCAGCCCTGGGGCTATTACCTTCTCTGTTGCGAAAACCCACTGCTTTCAGTGAATTGGCTTTTCTGGACAATGGGCAAGATGAACTCATCAGGTGATTACAATAGTAACTAGAAAACATTTTCCCCAAGGCAAACAAGCCACGAAACCTAGAAATATTACTTTAACCCTCTGCATTCTATCAAGGAGCTTGCCATAAAGAAATTCTCTGACCTACCCTTGTCTGATAGTAGATTATAAAATCTCCCATTCCAGAGAGATCCTGCCATATTTCCAGAAGAAATGTTACAGCAGAGAGGCAAAAATAATCTGAGCAGAAGGCCTTTTGGAATGGATTTCCTACTCCATCTATTACCATTAGATCACTCTTGTCCAGTCACATTTCTACATGGCTCTCCATGTTTCATTCAATCTAGGCAAAAAATAGTTTTTCCCACATCTCTGGATCTTCATTTCTGAAGGCTTTACATGTCATGTAAAACTTTGACTAAATTTGTTATGCTTTTCTCTTGTTAATGTGTCTTTTGTTATAGGAGTGTTGGCCATGAAATTTATAAGATCTATGCAAAGATCCACGCTGGTGAACATCTTCTAACTTTTAGAAACTTATGCCCTTACTTCTGGGCATAACGTGACTACTGCTCAGAAAGCCTCTGAAACATAGAGGTAGTGATCCCTCATTTCTACCAATTTGATGGAATTTATCATGAGAAAGGGAGCTTTTCTGAAACAATGCTTAATGGTTTAAAATTAAAGGCATACAAATAAATCTTATTCTTAGAAATATGAAGCCAGAAAATATAACTACATCTCAAAAAGAATTTCCCTTAGGTATTAAAGCTTGATGATAAATTAAAAATGGCAAAGCATTATAAAAATCTTAGACATTAGAAGCAGGAAGGGACTATAAAGGGTCCTGATTATAAGGATGATTAACCTTCAATAAGTACTCATCATGGGCATGATGAAAGTGCTTTCATATAAATGTCTCCTTTAATATTTATAAGAAGGGGATTTAGAAAGTTGTACTATTGTCCCCATTGTACAGATGAGGAAAGTAAGGCTTACAGAGGGTAAGAAACTTGCCCAACTTCACACAGCCATCTTGAGAGGCTCACAGTGGCTCCCAGAGAGCCTGATTCTAGCCCAACTTCCAGGCACTTTTGACTTTTGGCTTTCTAATATAACCCCTTATTTTTACTCAAGTAGAGTAGGGAAGTAAAATATCCAGAGCCATTTCCCTTGATTTCAGTTCTGGAGCATAATCAGAACTGAAATCAAGGCCAGATTAGCACCTAAAAACATATTACTTCTTTTTTTTTTTTTTTTTGAGTTGAAGTCTTACTCGGTGGCCCAGGCTGGAGTGCAGTGGCACAATCTTGGCTCACTGCAACCTTCACCTCCCAGGTTCAGGCAATTCTCCTGCCTCAGCCTCCTGAGTAGCTGGGATTACAGGTGTGTGCCACCATGCCCAGCTAATTTTTATATTTTTAGTAGAGACAAGGTTTCACCATGTTGGTCAGGCTGGTGTCGAACTCCTGACCTCGTGATCCACCTGCCTCGGCCTCCCAAAGTGCTGGGATTACAGGTGTGAGCCACCGTGCCTGGCCAACAAAAACATACTACTTCTTAAAGAAGGAGCTAGACAGATGCCATTCTTTCTGTATCATACAAAATAGCAATGCCCCTGAAGCAGGGGTTTGTGGTTTTAGCATGTCATTGGTCAACTCCCCACTACTCTTCATTTTCTCTTCACCCATTTTCCTTATATCAAGTCTCATAAAATAACCCTGGGTAGATTATACTGGCCAACTACACCACTTCAAGGCTGGCCTGGTGTGTGTAAATTGCCTCTCAGTGGGTGGCTATTATATTTATATTGGTTTAAACTGTTTCCATTGCCAATCCATTATGCTGGAATTCCCCCTTGCTGAGGGCAGCTGTGTTATTCTTTTCTTTGACTGAAGCCCAAGAACTATCTCTGCAACTCCTTGGGAACCAATACTTTAAAGAGTAAACATCTTGACTCATACAAGGCCACTCCGTATCCCACTGCCACTTGCTAAATCAGGAGCAATACCCTTTGTCCCCAACCACTTCACACTGCTCATTTTTCAAGAAGATAGAAATTGGAGTGGAGTGAGAAAGTGATGTGATGCCTACTTATGCAGAAAGTCTAAGCAATGTACTGAAAATAACACTTGTACAAGTACCTCTGTTTCTCTAGAAGGCAAACGCTTCAAGCATAACCACAAATGAGGGTCCAGATAGCCTCAGGTATGTCCTACTGAGCACCGTTCAAACCAAATGCGATGCTGTGAGTTCCCCTTTCTAAACAAAATCTCCCAGCAAACATCTGTAACTATCTCAAGATTGAACATACATTCTTAAAATCACAGTTTCTTAGTCCAGATTGGAGTCCCAAATCAGTGATTGGAAGTCGAGAACTAATTGAACATCTGTAATATGAGTTTCTGTGCCTCAGTCACTGATATAATTAGGAGACAAGTTTACAAATTTTGTTGTTTCCTTGGGTACCAGGCTTATCACTACAAACTGGTGACTGTTGATAAGCCCACCCAGCTGTCCTGTAAATGTGGATCCTTGGTCACAGGGAAAATAGGGGTGAAAATTTGGATATATTAAACTTATTGACATAACAGCAAAGAAAACCAAAAGCTTTTATCTGATGAAATGAGTCAGTTTCATTGTTCTTAATTAGGAATTCACATGTAAGAATGGTAGTTGTAAGAACAAATACAAATTAAAAATAAGATGCTTAATTCTCCCTGTTAAAATGAGAAAAGAGATTGCCCTTCCCTCCCTTTCTCTTTGAGCATTTCCTTTAGAAAACTTGTAATTATAAGTACCTTCTCTTCCCTTTGAAATGTATATAAATCCTTTTGAAAACCAGATAGGCCTTTTGTCAGCTTTAAGACTCCTGAATGCCTTTCTCAAGGATTCAGGAGCCGTCTCTTTGAAACGTAAACATCAAGGGATATAGCACCCCTATCTCTAAGTTTCTCTGGGATAGTAGAAAACTAACTTCAGTGGGCACCTTGCTCTAAGTCGCAAAATTACATCCTGCCACAAATATATGAGAAGTTTGTTCTTTCATCTAGGTAAAGCCAATTAACAAATCAGCCATTACCAGCGCTATTTGTCTTACATAGTTCATCCTCAAATCAGCCATTACCAGGGTGGTTTAAGGATGAACTATGTAAGACAAGTAGTGCTGTTAAATCTTTTTACTCAAAGACTAATTATTGTTTATACTGAAATCATGTATGCAAAGGGTTATATCTGCTTGGCCATATAGATGGATGAGATTTTGCAGTCTTTTAGCTGATTGACTATGATTAACATCAAATCTTGGTTTAATGCTAATTCAAAAGTAAAAGTGGGGTTGTTTTTGTTTTTACTGTATAAATTTCTAGATTGAGAGAAGAATTGTGTTTCTAATTCCATTTCCCCAACATTGTCAAATTTTGAAGGGAGAAAGAAGAACTTATATGGACTTTGGTGGCCATGCATAACAGAGCAAGTTCTCCTTGATTCAGGAGACCTGAGTTTTCCCATTTACTATACCAAGCTGTACTGTTCAAACCAAACTCTGTTTCAACTGAGATCCCAGTCAGACATGAAGTGTTTGTCCTGCTTTTGCTTATGTGTATAATGTACTTTGAGTTCATTAATTGGCATTACCTTGCTACAGTAAAGTCTCTAAAGCCAAACAAAACAAAACAAAATCAAAATTCTCAAATATTCATGTGAAAAATTGATAAATGTAAAGTTGAAAATCATTAAAAGAAAAGTGTAATTGCTATAAGGTAAACAAAATACCTAGGAATACAACTTACAAGGGAGATGAAAGACCTCTTCAAGGAGAACTACAAACCACTGCTAAAGTAAATAAGGGAAAGCACAAACAAGTGGAAAAACATTTCATTCTCATGGATAGAAAGAATTAATATCATGAAAATGGCTATATTGCCCAAAGTAATTTATAGATTCAATGCCATTCCCATCAAGCTACCATTGATTTTCTTCACAGAACTAGAAAAAAACTACTTTAAATTTCATACGGAACCAAAAAAGAGTCCATATAGCCAAGACAATCCTAAGTAGAAAGAGCAAAGCTGGAGGCATCATGCTACCTGACTTCAAACTATACTACAAGGCTACAGTAACCAAAACAGCATGGTACTGGTACCAAAACAGATATATAGACCAATGGAACAGAACAGAGGCCGCAGAAATACCACCACACATCTACAACCATCTGATCTTCAACAAAACCAGCCATGGGGAAACGATTCCCTATTTAATAAATTGTGCCGGAAAAACTGACTAGGCATATGCAGAAAACTGAAACTGGACCCCTTCCTCATATCTTATACAAAAATTAACTCAAGATGGATTAAACACCTAAACATAAAACCTAAAACCATAAAAACCCTAGAAGAAAACCTAGGCGATACCATTCAAGACATAGGTATGGACAAAGACTCATGAATAAAACACCAAAAATAATTTCAACAAAAGCCAAAATTGACAAATGGGATCTAATTACACTAATGAGCTTTTGCACAGCAAAATAAACTATCATAGAGTGAACAGGCAACCTACAGAATAGGAGAAAAATTTTGCAATCTATCCATCTGACAAAGGGCTAATATCCAGAATCTACAAAGGAAGTTAACAAATATACAAGAAAAAAACAAACAACCCCATCAAAAAGTGGGTGAAGGATATGAACAGACACTTCTCAAAAGAAGACATTTATGTGGCCAACAAAAAAAAAGTTCATCATGAGTGGTCATTAGAGAAATGCAAATCAAAACCACAATGAGATACCATCCCATGCCAGTTAGAATGGCAATCATCAAAAAGTCAGGAAACAGATGCTGGAGAGAATGTGTAGAAATAGAAACACTTTTACACTGTTGGTGAGAGTGTAAATTAATTCAGCCAGTTTGATCTTTCACACCATGGAAGATAGTGTGGCAATTCCTTGAGGAGCTATAACCAGAAATACCATTTGACCCAGCAATCGCATTCCCGGGCATATACCCAAAGGATTATAAATCATTCTGCTATAAAGACACATGCACATATATGTTTATTGCAGCACTGCTTACAATAGCAAAGACTTGGAACCAACCCAAATGTCCATCAATGATAGACTGGATAAAGAAAATGAGGCACATATACACCATGGAATACTATGCAGCCATTAAAAAGAATGAGTTCAAGTCATTTGCAGGGACATGGATGAAGCTGGAAACCATCATCCTCAGCAAACTAACACAGGAACAGAATACCAAACACTGCATGTTCTCACTCATAAGTGGGAACTGAACAATGAGAACACATGGACACAGGGAGGGGAACATCACACACCAGGGCCTGTCAGTAAGTGGGTGCCAAAGGGAGGGAGAGAATTAGGACACATATCTAATGCATGTGGGGCTTAAAACCTAGATGAGCTGGGCGCGGTGGCTCACGCCTGTAATCCTAGCACTTTGGGAGGCCGAGGTGGGTGGATCACCTGAGGTCAGGAGTTCAAGACCAGCCTGGCCATCATGGTGAAACCCCATCTTTAAAAA
>CAUYLG010004055.1:0-28875 GCA_963573385.1 Cacajao melanocephalus
GGCAGTAGAACAAGAATCCTGTTCTCTCTCCC
Source organism: Cacajao melanocephalus (assembly GCA_963573385.1). Taxonomy (NCBI): domain Eukaryota; kingdom Metazoa; phylum Chordata; class Mammalia; order Primates; family Pitheciidae; genus Cacajao; species Cacajao melanocephalus. Next base: position 33 of record CAUYLG010004055.1, read on the forward strand.
TCTTTTTCTTCCTCTTTCTTTCTCTCATACATTCTTTTTCTTTCTTTCTTTCACTCTCACTTTCTTTCCTCTCTTTTTCTTTCTTTCAAAAAAAAAAAAAAAAAGAAAGCAGAGAATCTCTGAACTAGTATCTCAGTGGGAAAGAACTTTTGCAGTTCAGTCTCTCTAGATGCCTTCTCCATATCAAGGTAACCTTAAGTCTTCTCTCCAATCCACTAACTCAGTTCCTTCCACATTCACGGTAGCAAATTAGCCATGATCTATTTAAGAAGTTGCCACAGGGCCCTTGTGTCTCCTATCCCTGTATTTCCAGCAGTCTCCAGATGATGCTGATGGCTCATCTATTTTGAGTAGCAAATTTCTAGAGAAAATGTAAAAGCTTTTTCTTCTTGTTGGTTGGGTAGCCTCGCTGTGTTGTTGACAAAGAATGGCCCTGCACTCCCTGATAAGAAACCAACCAAGCCAACCCCACAGAACCCTATCTTCTGTGAATTTTGTATTTCAAATTTTTCACTTCACACCTATAGTTTTTGCTGTCAGGAAATTCTGGTGCATATCAAATAAGTTATATGTTGAGAAGAAGAGGTGAACATTTACAGCTGTGTAAGGGCATGTTCTCACCTCTGTCTACCTTTACAGCATGGAAAGTTTGCCTTAACATTGTGTGACAGGTGCTCAAAGCAAGAGCTCCCTGGAGAAGCTGCATCAGCATCTCTGGGAACTTAGATATGCAAATTCTCAGTCTCACCCTAGATCTTCAAATTAAGAAACTCTGGGGTGGGGCCCAGAAATCTGTTTTAACAAGACCTCCAGGTGATTCAGAGGCAAGCTAAAAATTGAGAACCACTGGTACCTGCATTGCTTGGTCAAAAATCTTATGAGTTTTGCATTTACCTAATTCATCTTAAATCATGAATGGTAATAATACATTAAACTCCGGTTTGGAAGTTTAAAGAGTGCATCTCTATTTTGCCATAAACTAGTTTGGTCTAGTTCAAAGGCTGTGCAACCCCTTCGAGGGTTGGGGTTCGGTTCTCTCATTAGTAAGGTGATTATATAACTAATCCTTTAAGCTAGAAACGCTTGATAGTAATAACAGGTGCTGTTATAATTACACAAGGACAATGGGCATAAATTGGGACTGTCTTAGGCAAACTGAAACACATGGAGATTTTACTCTTCAGGAAAATAAAGATTGGTTGGGACAAGACAGGTCTAAGCCTTGCAGGTCTAAGATTTTCACAATGTGAACCCTAAAATTTGTAAGTAGGAACTCACACTACTGTATTCAAAACTCCAAATCTAAAGAAGAATTTATGTATCTCTCAATTATGTTACTACATTTTTAATCACCTTGCTTAATTCAGAAGTGCATTTGAAAGCTCTAGGATATCAACCTAGGGTATAGGATAATCAGGGTGTAAAAGCTGTCAGAATCAAAGTAGAATCACAAATGTTAAGAAACAGACAAACAGAGCCTTTGCTTCCCTGAATACACATATACTTTACTATGACATGTGTATTCCCATTACAGTACTTTGTTCCCAAATAAATATATTTCTTTTTAGAGAGCCTCTCTGTTGTTTAAGTTGACAAGGGTGAATTTTGAAAATCTGAAAGTCTCAAAGCACTGGGTACAAAAAGAATGCCACCTCAGCAACTAAAATATCTCACTAACCATGTGTTAGTTTGACTTATTCAGAAATAGCCAGGAGAACAATTTGATCTAAGAAGGTTATGTTCGTGTTTGGGCAGAGGTATTTTTAGGGGTTTGGGTTTTTTTCCCCCCTGTTAAATAAGCAAGAGTTACGTGATATCTTGAAAGGTGAGGATATGATGCTCAAATATTGAAAAGTTTCAATAGACTAAAAAACTACTAATACAAACTCCCCCTTTCCTGTGTCCCCTCAAAAAAAACTTAAATCAGAAAAAATGCGAATGCCTGTCATTTTGTAATATGAACTTTGAACCTAGAAAAATAAAAAAGACAAAAAGGCTATTTAGAAAATAGCATCTTTCCTTTCTAGCCATAAAGTGTAATATATGTGTGTGTTACAGATATTGGCAATATTTTCTATTTCATTTAAAATCATAGCATAAAAAAGGACCCTTACAAATTTATCATTTTCAGCTTTTCTTGAGGCCTAACATTAACTTAGGAAAACCTAAAATATAACTCCTCTCCAGAAGTTTCATAAATTTCAAAGTGTTTTTCTTGGTGGTTTTATTTTTCAGTAAGCCTCCCAGTCTGAAGTTCAGCTATCAGAACTCGACTCCCAATATCTAAATGATAGTTTTAGATCACCATTATCAGCATGTTGGGAAATTAAATACCTCAGCCAGAAGGTATTTCACAGGCACCTAATATTTTCATAATAGTGATCAATAATAAAAATGAAGCTTTGCTTTTTAGGTTTCATGTTTTTCCTGAAAATATCTAAAGTATGCTTTTTCTAAACAATGTTGTTATAACATAGAAAGATTTGGTAATTTGTGCTATTAGTTATCAATTGATAATATCCTGTCGGAATATGACAATGTATTTAGAAAGAGCTCATAGGCCAGGTGTGATGGCTCATGCCTATAATTCCAGCACTTTGGGAGGCTGAGGCATGCAGATCACCTGAGGTTGGAAGTTTGAGACCAGCCTGACCAACACAGAAAAACCCCATCTCTACTAAAAATACAAAATTAGCCGAGTGTGGTGGCATATGCCTGTAATCCCAGCTACTCCGGTGGCTGAGGCAGGAGAATCACTTAAATCCAGGAGGTTGAGGTTGTGGTGAGCAGAGATCGCGCCATTGCACTCCAGCCTAGGCAACTCCATTTCAAAAAAAAAAAAGGAAAGAAAGAGCTCACAATATGCAAGGATCATAATATACAAAACAATAATATGAAGTAAAAAGTCAAACAAAATAATATAGACTCTATAATATGCAACAGTAGAAATAAGATGAGAAAGAAACATTAAAATATTAACAGTTGGCTGGGCACAGTGATTCATCCCTGTAATCCCAGCAGTTTAGGAGGCTGAAGCAGGTGGATCACCTGAGTTTTGGAGTTCAAGACCAGCCTGAGCAACACGGTGAAACTCTGTCTCTACAAAAACTACAAAAAATTAACCAGGCATGATGGCATATGCCTGCAGTTTCAGTTACTCAGGAGGTTAAGGTGGGAAGATCACCTGAGCATAAGAGGTTGAGGCTGCTGTGAGCCCTGATCACACGTCTGCACTCCAGCCTGGGCAACAGAGTGAGACTCTGTTTTACAAGTAAATAATGTAATTAATTAATTAATTAACATTACTAGTTTTAAGCAATAGGATCAGGCTGATTTTTAAAATACATTTTAAAAGTTTATTTGTTTTTTACAATAGGAAATATATTATTTGAGAATAGGGAAAGATATTACATGCTATTTTTAAATTGTCTTGCACAGAGAGATAAGAGGACTGCTGAGCAAAGGTGTCATGTGTATCTCATCTTCTATTTAACAAGTGTTTTTGTTCAAATCATCAGAGGCCATTAAAAACTGGGAAACATTTCTTTCTTTCTTTTTTTTTTCCTCTGAGAAGGAGTCTGTCGCCCAGGCTGGAATGCAGTGGCGAGATCTCAGCTCACTGCAACCTCTGCCTCGTAGGTTCAAGTGATTCTACTGCCTCAGCCTCCTGAGTAGCTGGGATTACAAGCGTACGCCACCACGCCTGGCTAATTTTTGTATTTTTAGGAGAAACGTGGTTTCACCATTTTGGCCAGGCTGGTCTCGAACTCCTGACCTCAGGTGATCCGTCCCCCTGAGCCTCCCAAAGTGCTGGGATTACAGGTGTGAGCGATGCACCTGGCTGGGAAACATTTCTTTTTTCCTTTTTTTTTTTTGAGACAGAGACTTGCTCTGTCACCAGGCTGGAGTGCAGTGGCGCAATCTCGGCTCACTACAACCTCTGCCTCCTGGGTTCAAGCGATTCTTCCGCCTCAGCCTCCCGAGTAGCTGGGACGGCAGGCACGTGCCACCATGCCCAGCTAATTTTTGTATTTTTAGTAGAGACGGGGTTTCACCATGTTGCCCAGGATGGTCTCGATCTCTTGACCTCGTGATCCGCCCACCTCGGCCTCCCAAAGTGCTGGGATTACAGGCGCGAGCCACCGCGCCCGCCAGGAAAGATTTCTTTAAAGAGGTCACAGTCTTTGTCACAATGTGGCACACTTTATAGCTTTAATATGCACAGATTTCTTGATTCCCAATTAGGAAACTATGAAAAAATAAATAAATATGCAAAACAGTCATTTGCATAATGTCATAGGCTTCTATCTACTTAATTTACAAAATTATATATAAATTCACTGACAGCCTCTATTTAGTCTTAAGTCCTTGCTAATTAAACTTTTATCCTAGGACACAATATTTGTGCCGATTAATTATAGCTAACAACATTACTTTGTAACCATATTCCACCACATTAATTCTCTCTCTAAATTCACAAAAAATTTTATAAACTTTGAAACTAAACTCATTTATTCTACAAATTTTGGAAATATGTTCGTAGGTGGCATGAAGCGAAAGTCTGAGCTCATCAAGGAAGTCAAAATGTTCCAATTCTAAGAATTTAGGTGACAGCTATGTAAACCATTAATTTACAGTCCCATTCCTTCCAGATGTCTGAGAAGTTCTATAAAATAGCATGAATGTTTCCAAAAGCTCAAGACCAGCTCCTCATTTGCTAGACAAGAACCACTATAGCGGTAAAACAGAAAATCTGGTTTTGAAATGCTTACAGTAGTTACTAAACAATTCCACACACAATATGAATTCCATTTGACATTAGATGTTACCAAATTTAGTTTTATGTAAAAGATAATTTTCTTTCATGATTCTTTTTACTCTGCTCTATCCCAATATTTAATCTCTTCCCAGTGATTCCATTATCTGGGTCTGAGAAAAGATACATACTTTTGTTAATTATCACTTTTAAACTGAACATTGCTATGTGTTCAGCTATTTTTTTTGCAAAGCAAAACAACATTTAGAGATCAAATTAAGATGGCCAAATTAGTGATCTTAATTTTTGCCAAAGATGGCAAACTCCCTCTACATCTCATTGGTTTTTTGTTTGTTTTTTTTTTCCCCTGAGTCTTCCTCTGCTGCCCAAGCTAGAGTACAGTGGCACGATTTCAGCTCACTGCAGCCTCGACCTTCTGGCTCAATCAATTCTTGTGCCTCAGCCACCTGACTAGCTGGGACTACAGGCATGTGCCACCATGCCCAGCTAATTTTTGTATTTTTAGTAGAGACACGGTTTCACCAGGTTGGCTAGGCTGGTCTCAAACTCCTGGACTCAAATCATCTGCCTCCCTTGGCCCTTGGCCTCCCAAAGTGCTGGCATTACAGAGGTGAGCCACCATGCCTGGCCCACATTTCCTTATTTTTTTATCAAGCAGAAAATGCTAAGGCATCACGATTAAGGCTTGAAATTGTCATTACTTCTAGTAATGCCATTTTCATGGGTAGATACGTGCATTTCACTCACTCTCCCTCACAGTTGTTCATGTATGACCAAAGAGTTGGACTTGATTCTTGGCTAGATTTGTCTAATATCTGGACAGTTTCTCAGTCAATCTGTATATCAGTATTATCCTCCCTGGAATGATAGAACTAAGGATCAATTTCAGGGATGTTTTGAGTACCAATGATGTTAGTAAGAACATCTAAATCTGACCTGAAAGAGGTAAACAGTAATTGACAATGTACCCTATGTAGACTTCACCATGAAATAAGTTGTGCCTCCTTTTCCAGACAATATGTGTCCCTCAGAAGATATCCAGTGAAAAGCCTCTGCAGAGCAAATTCTTTTTCCTTTTACTTTCTTATCAATTAAATATTTCTTCCAAGAGGCAAAAAGCACAAGATCACATCTAGGAAAGCAGTTAACCTCTAAAAAAATGGTGATATGAACTACTGTGTGTGTGTGCATATAAATGCTTGCTTTCTTAAAAATGTTAAAAAATAGTTTTATTGGTCTCGAGAAAAAAAGCCGAGAAGCAACATCACTCTTAGCTTTCCTGAGAAAGGATCTTGACCTGTAGGGGAAAGAAGAGGTAGATAACAGTTTATTCCATTAGGCAGATCTACAGCTAGCTACAAAGCTGCTTCCCAAGAGTCAAATTTTAGCTATATGTGAGGAAGAGCTTTCTAACTTCTACAACTATACAATTATGTAATGCTCTGTTTGGGAAAATGATAAGACTTTGCTAGAATGTTCAGTCAAAGCTAAATAGCCATCCTAAAGTTGTAGTAGAAGACATGTGGAAGAATCTAGAACATTTCCCTCAAAACAAGGGAAGATGCAAAGTTCCTGGCAAAAGTTGGTAGGCTTTCTTCATGTAATCATAGCCCCCAAATAGGAAATGCTAAACCAGATATGAGGGGAACTAAATAGAGCTAAAATCCATCCCTCATCTCTACCACCAGTATTCCTTTGCAAACAAAACAAAGCCCTCACATATTTTCTGTGACTCACACATTTTCTGAATGCCTTACTTGAAAGGATCCTGGATAAAGAAGCATGAATACCAGCGGCCAAAAGCAATCGAATCACCTGATATTTACATTGCACAGTAGCACCTTTCAAGAAAGAAGCTCATCAATTAAGATTCCTTGTGATGTGTAAACAGCTTTGTCTATGTCTCCACAGTTTTCTCATTATCTATAGAAAATAGATTAATAAAATTAATGGAAACAGGGATGAATGTAGAGGGCGTTTCAATTTACTTGAGAACAAGTTGTTTCCAAACACATTTACAAGTGCCCAACTACATACAAACAGTGCTTTAACTGTGAATGAATATTATCTATCCATTCAACTAGGTCTAGCAGGGTGTTTATTTGCAGTGTCTTAGTAGCCCCCTTACTATTACTTTATATTATACGTCACCGAGAGCAGTAAAACTGCATTTCCTCTTAAAATGCCTAAGGAGGTGTACTTCTTCTGTAATATAAACATATTTATTTTCATTAAACTTATATAAAAGAAAATTAACAGACTCACCTGAAGACATATTCAAACATTTCCAATTGTGCCACTTTTGTAATGGGAGGACAGAATGGATTATTAATCAACCTTGTCAAGATCTAAAATAAATCTAAATTCTCTATTCAAGTGCGTGTAAGAGTGTGAGGGTGTGAATATATGTATACATGTGTGTTTGTGTGTGTGTACCTAACAGGACTGCTGTATTGCCATTCATTTGCCAAATATTAATCAAATGCCTTTGTTAGGCACTTCAGGGTATTTGGATACTCCATTGAAAACAAACCAACGAAACGAAAATTCCAGTACTCAAAGAATGTATATTCTAATTGGAGACAGACGGTAAACAGTAATCATAATTAACAGGTAAGTGCCTTTGAATGTGGCACATGAAGAGGTTAGGAGTCTCGTTGGGGGACAGGTTCTAATTGTAAAATGTGTGGTCCAGGTAGACTTAATTAAGAAGGCAGCATTTGAACGAAGATCGAAAGATGGTAAGAAATTCTACCATCTGCATATTTGGAGGAAGAGCAGTCCAGGAAAAGCAAATAGGTAATGCAAAGACCCTAGTGTATTCCAGACATAGCAAGAAAGCCAGTTTCTTAATTTGAATGAGTGAAAGGAGAACAGGAAGAAATAAGGTCAGAAGTAAAGGGATCAGATGATATACGGCGTTGGAGGCGGTGGTAGGACATCGGCTTTTCTCTGAGATAGACGGGTGAACAACCAAGCCAGATTACCTGGAAATTAGCACGTGAATAAGTGATAATCATTTAGTTATTATTATTATTATCATTACATATTCTATTGGGTCTCCAAGGCAAGATCATTACCCTACTTGACAGATGAGTAAGTGGAAATGAAAATTTTGTGACTTGCCAGAATTTGAAATGTCAGCTATCGGCAAAACGAAGTCATAGCCTGAGTTGTTATAATGCGCTTTCTTTGGGTGGTATTATAGATAGTTTCCCACCTTCTCAATAATATGACAGGTTGTTGGTCTTAGAGACCGTGTGAAGTGAGAACAGGCCTCATGGATAGCTGGAGTGGCATCTCAGGAAACTGCAAGCAATTCAGATTCCAAGTTTTGATGGAAGGCACTAGGTTCCATAAAACGCTCACACACTTGCTTTCAGAGGGACACGAAGGGATCATTTTTAGAGCTGCCCCCACTAAGGCTGTGCCTGTAAGCATATCCTCACACTTTTGGATTTATTTGCCTTGGTGTACTGTGATGTCTGAGGCCTAACAGAATTGTTAAGTCTGTAAGGTATTTCTGTACTTAGAGGAGACTACAGGGGGAGCTAATCTTACTCATTTATGGCTTGTCTCATGCATAACCTGCAAAAGATGTTCTTCTAAGGGTCTGCATCCCTATGGAGCAGATGTTTCCTCAAGAACACTCACTCCCAGGTGAGCTTTCCTCAAATAACCTTGCCCCTTGGACATGAAAGAGAGCTTGAGTCCCTCGTTGTACATGTGACAAGCCCAAGCATGCCTACTCTGCCATATAGCATCTGTCCTGATGCTAGTCCTGAAATCACACAAAGGCAATTACAGGGGGATCTGCAAAGATATAGGAGTCTTCCCCAACCAAGTGGCAGTCAGTGCTGATGAATCCCTCTGACGACAGCAGCTGCCAGCTTAAAAAACAAACAAACAAACAACAGTGAGATCCCTCTTTCTTGCATATTGGCAAACAACCCCGTCATCCCCTTTTAGCTTTCTGATATCCTACTTAATGGGTCAAATTAGTTGGCTCTTGCTAAGTCTTCTAGTAAAAAATTATTCTTCGCCACTTGCTTTCAGAGCTGTTTTAAGAGGCCCATAGGGGCAGGCAAGTCAGAAAATGAGAACTCTTTAACAAACAAGGGCAAACCACCCTGTCCCTGATGTAGAGCAAAAGACCTACAGGCTATTAAAAGGACCTCCCTCTGATTAATAGAGTATTGACCTCTGGTCTAAATCAATTTTTGTGGAAGAAAGAAAATGGGCTCTTGGAGAGGTGAAACAGAGTGGTAAAGCACTTTTAAAAAAAAATAAATAGCAGTCATTTCCCTTCTGCATACACTGTGTTCACTGGCATGCCACCCTTCCTAGTGACCTGCAGAGATTCTGACCTGGGGTTTTCCATTCTCTTGCACTCGCTGTTGCCACCTACTGGTGACATATCATGATTGGCATACAGTACATAGTTGGGGGAGGAAGTATTTTTATGGGAAGCACAAATTGTAAACTTAAGGCCACATTGAAAGTCTTCATTCCCTGGGGACTCAGTCTTTCTTGAGATTGGAAAAGATGTGTCCAGAAAGCAAAAGGAGAGGATGCTAGTTATACTCTCCCTTCAAGAAGTTCTGCTGTGTCAGTCCTATTATTCCAACAATACAAGGGATTCCTTTACTATCTTTCTATGGAGCATGTTGGGCATGTAACCTCATGACCACTACAGATGTGCTATCTTAATCTTGTATCTCAAAGACTCAGTGCTATCCATGTAATAGAACTTGACCTCAAATAGAAAATTGCTTTTCGTTTTCCTTAAGTAAACACAGAAGGCAAAAGATAAACCCTCCTGCCCCTGCCTGTTTCAAGGTGCCTGAGCTGAGAGGTTGCAGCACATCCCATCATTTATGAAAGAGCTCTCAGAAGTATACGGGACTTCGTTCCCAGAAAACCTCAGGGTAAGCTAGTTGTTTGAAGTAAAGCAAGTCTATTTTTTTTAAAGGCCCATGTTGAGCTGTAATTTGCTGTGGAATATGAAATGAAAATACACTTCCTTAGGTATCTCCACACTCATAAATAGCCAATACCATAGTGCATGTTTCCTTGGAAATTCAGACACATTTGAAGCCACTGTGCATAGCTATACATGTTTAACTTATAAATTTATGGTGATAGAATAGAAAGGTTTCATATGAAAACATACCAAGTATCAGGAAGTTCAAGAGTTAAGGTCCCCACAGCAACCTTAACACACACTCACAGTGTACAAATGTCACATCATAAAGAGGTTTAAAAAATTTCTTCAGTACTAATGTCTGGTATTGAATATCCCCAGTATGGACAACTTAACACCTATATGTATTCCCATTTTGAGTTTTAATTTTTAAAGGGAACTGTGTTGTAATATAGATATTCAAATTTCATTCATTCATGCCCTGGGTCTTATCTCTTCTCAACAAATTTTATCTAGGTCATCCCATCCAGTTCCTCAGCCTTTAAATGCTATCTATATTTTAGATATTTTCTCTCTCTCTCTTTTTTTTTTAAGAAACAGAGTCTCTCTTTGTTGCCCAGGTTAGAGTGTAGTGGTGCGATCACAGCTCACTGCAGCTCCGAACTTCTGGGCTCAAGCAATTCTTCCACCTCAGCCTCATTCGTAGTTAGGACTACAAGCACTTGTCACCCTACCTGATTATTTTCTTTTAATTTTAATTTTTTGTAAAGACAGGGTGTTACAATACTCTCGAGGCTGGCCTTGAACTCCGAGCCTCAAGCAATCCGCCCCATTTGGCCTCCAAAAGTGCTAGGATTACAGGCATGAGCCACTACACCTGGCCATAGAGATGATTAAATCTATTTCTCCGTGATTTATCCCCATAATTTTTGGAATCATAACCAATTGCCAACTGCCATCTCTATTGAAAAAGGATCTACTTCTGGGGTCACTTGCATGGTTGTGGGCAGGCCTCCATTTTTTTGCTGGCTGTTATTCCTTGCCACATAGGCCTCTCCTTAAAATAGCTCATAACTTAGGAGCTTGCTTCTCCCAGAGCAAGAGATCCAAGAAAGAGAGAGACCAAGATGGAAGTCATAGCCTTTATAACCTAGTCTCAGAAGCAGCAGACGTCACTTCTGCTGCATTCTATTGGTTATATTGAAACTAACCCTGGTAAAATGTAGAAGGTGACTTCCAAAGGGTGTAAATACCAAAAGGAGAGAATCACTGATGGGAAATATCATAGAATTGTAGCTCCATCCTCCACCCTCTACTGCCTAGATACCTGAAATCGCCTTCTATTCCATCTTTCTGCTTCGTTCCTTGCCATCTATTAACCACTCAGCAGCCAGAACTATCTTTTTGAAAACATAAGTTATTCTTGTACTTAAAACCCGCAATGACTCCCCATTGTACTTAAAATAAGATCCAATCTCTTAATCTGGTTCTTGCCTAGCTGTACACCTCATGTCCCATCATTGCCAGCCCTGTGGGTATACTTCTGTTCCTCTAGCAAACCAGATTGTGTTCATTTTCCTTTGAAAGATTTAGGTCATAGCTTAAATATGAAGTCTAGGAAGTCTAGAAGAACAAGCCCAGACTATCTTATCAAAAGTATTCACTTAGCCACTCCCATACCGAATTGCCATTTCTGCCCCCTTCCCTCTATGCTTCACCACAAACACAAGAGTGTTTCTTCATACCTGCTAAAAGAACCCTGATGTGTCCAAGTGCAGGTGAAGAGACCTTGATCTTGGGGAATGTGGTCTCCTATTAGCCACAGGAGATGATACATGATTGCTCTATAACAGGCAAGGTAATCCTTTGTTCTTTGACAACGAAGCAAAAGGGTCTAGAAATTCCTGAGGTCCTCTACTAACCAGTGAGAGGTGAGAGGTTGGCTGTTAGGGGTTGTTCTTCCAAGGAAAAAAAAGAGCAAATCTAATGAGGAGACTGTGTTTTGCCCCTACCACTGCCTTTCTGAGTGTGACTCTACTATGAAGAAGTAAGGCCTGGAGGTGCAGCAGTCATCTTGTGACTGTGAAATAAGCAGCATGGTGATGAAAAACTAACACACTAAGAATGATGAAATTGGAAAACATAAAGAGGTCAGGACTTTTACCTTTGAGCCACTACACCAATCCTCTTGCACCAACCTCTAGACTCCTTGGCATGTAAAATAATTACATATGTTAATCACTTAAGACCCTTGGTCAGATTCTTCTGTTACATGCAGCTGAAAGCATTCCTAATTGGTAAAAATACCTGGTGTCAAAGAACAAGCAGAATTACTGCAGCCTATAATGTTCTTGCTAAAGCAGGAATATTCAACCCATCAGCAACTTCCTTCCTTCCTTTCTTTCTTGACCTACAGAGTCAGAATCTTAGAAAGCTGCTCATCTGGGAGGCTTAGGTGGGTGGATCACGAGGTCAAGAAATCGAGACCATCCTGGCCAACATGGAACCCCATCTCTACTAAACATAAAAAAAATAATTAGCTGGGCATGGTGGCAGGTGCCTGTAATTCCAGCTACTCGGGAAGCTGAGGAAGAGAACCGCTTGAACTCAGGAGGCGGAGGTTGCAGTGAGCCAAGATCATGCCACTGCACACCAGCCTGGCAACAGAGCGAGTACTCCATCTGAAAAAAAAAAAAAAAAAGAGAAAGCTGCTCATTTAAGTGAGCATGGCATCCATGCCTAAGGTACAGCTTGCCCTTTGGTAATCTTACAGAGCACTCATTGAAAAAAATTTGATACCTTATAGAGCACTCATTGAAAAAAATTTAGATGCATTTACTATTATTCACCAAGGAGGAATATTTTTAAACTTTCTGAAACTTACTAACTACCTGGCATGACAAGAAGAAGGACCTGTGCCTTGAAGTTGGAATTTAATGCAGTGGTTATTCAGCTTTATAACAGCTTGTCCTATTTGTTGCCACTAATCTTGATCAATATTCAATTTCCTTATAGTATTCTGCACATTTGACTGGTCTCCTTATTTGCACACTTCCTCTACACACCCCTGACGTTTCTCCCCCTAATAGTCAAGGTAAGCCCTCTACAATGTAAGTCAGATTACATCACTCCTCTGCCATGATCTTCTCATGGTTTCACATGTCAGGGTTAAAGTTGAAGTCCTTACGATGGCTTACAAGGTCTTCTAAAATATTGCCCTTATTTTTACTCTGATCTCATTGCCTATGACTCTTCTATCTGCTTGCTTCTCTTGGATAAATTAGCCTCTTTTCTGTTTTTCAAAGAAGTCAAGTATTCTCCTACCTCAGGCCTTTTGCACATGCTGTTTCCTCTGTTTGAAAAACTGTTTCTCCAGCTACCTGCATGACTTGTACCTCATTTTAGGTCTCTACAGAAACGTTATATTACAAATGAGACCTCTGTTGCACATCATGTATAAAATAGCAACAGTTCCACTCCTGCACACATAGCACCTCCTCTGTAGCCTTTTAGTTTTGGCTTTCCCCCCCCCCAGAAAAACACTTATTACAACTGATATAGTTTCAATATTTGTCTCCCCCAAATCTAATGTGAGAACGTGACTCCCCAGTGTTAGAGGTGGGGCCTGGTGGGAGATGTTTGGCTCATCGGGAAGGATCCCTCATAAGTCGCTTGGTGCCCTCCCACAGTAGCGGGGAATTACTCACTCTGTTCATTACCATGAGATCTGATCTCTAAAAAGCATCCTGGCACCTCATCCCCTCTCTTGTGTTCCCTCTCTTGCCATATGCTGTCTGGTCCTGCTTTGCCTTCCACTATGACTGAAAGCTTCCTGAGCTCACCAGAAGCAGATGCTGGCACCATGCTTCCTGGATAGCCTGCAGAGCCATAAGCCAAATAAATGTCTTTTCTTTATAAATCACTCAGCCTCAGGTATTCCCTTATAGCAATGCAAAGCAGGCTAGCACCACAACCTGATGCAGTATCAAATTATTTTTCTATTTTTTTATTGACTGTTGTTTTCCTCTCATTGTTATATATGCTCCTCAAGAACAGGGACTTTGCCTGTTTTGTTTGATCTGTTTCCAGAATTTAAGCATGCACACCATGCCACAGGTACTAAATGAATATTTTTTCAATGAATAAACAACTTTATCATAGATAGTGAATTCACATCACTGCTCTCTGACTCAGTTTCCTCATCTATAAAAAAAGAATAAAAGTTAGACAATCTCCACGTTTTTTTCCTTGTTCTCTTATTCCACATAAATCAGAGCAAAGGCCAGATTCTAGCTTGAGAACTGAGGGAATGAGCATTGGTCCAGAACAAAAAATGGGTTGTCTAGGCCTTCCACCCCCTGAGTTTCTGGGTGGCCCCAGAACACTTAACTCTGTTCTTTAAGTTCTCCACCTATAAAACAAGGTTAACATTTACCTACCGCACAGGGAAGTAGGAAGCATTAATTAATGCCTGTAAAATACCCTGGTATTTCTCAATTAAAAGATTCAATTAGAGTAAATTGTTACTATTAGATAAATTAAAACGATAATTCATACATGAAGCCCAGCTTTAAAAAATAAGAAACCATCATGTACACTATAAAACAGTCTCCTAAAAGCTCTAACCAAAAGAAAAGAAAAAGTGTTTTTCCAAGTTTTCTTCATCTAAGAAGAAACGCAGTTTCAAAGAAGTTGCATGCCAACTTTTACTAACCTAGAATGTTCCCTGGTTGTCAATCTAGTTCTGTATATGTGACTGAGATTACAGGTCAAAAGTTAGCATTAGACAGAAACTGAGTACATTTTAGCACATTGCCTGCTCTATGTATCTTACCCTTAAAGACCAAAAGAAAAATAGATATTTCATTTTTATTTATTTATTTATCTGAGATACAGGGTCTTGCTTTGTGCTCTAGCTGAAGTGCAGTGGTGCTATCATGACTCACTGCAGCCTCGAACTTCTGAGCTCAAACAATCCTTCTGCCTCAGCCTCCTGAGTAGCTAGGATTACAGATGCATGCCACCATACCCGGCTAGTTTTTTATTTTTATTTTTTTGTAGAGATGGGGTCTATGTTGCTCAGCCTCGTCTTGAACTCCTGGCCTCAAGCGATCCTCCCACCTCGGCCTCCCAAAATGTTAAGATTACCACATGAGCCACCACGCCTGACCAAAGATAGATATTTTAAAGCACAAACTGTTAAAAAGAAAGCATTAAAATTGCTAGTATTTGTGAGGCAACCAATAATATTCAAGAAAAAGAGAATACAGAGAGCTATATTTTAAAATGCTAATACTATGAAATAGAGCTGAAGCTTTATTAACAGGGCAGCATTAGTCAAGCTGAGACGCTTTATTTAAAGAATCTTATTAAAATAAACTTTAAATCTTTTTTTTTTTTTTTGAGACAGAGTCTTGCTCTGCCACCAGGCACCCCAGGCTGGAGTGCAGTGGCGTGATCTCGGTTCACTGCAACCTCTGCCTCCTGGGTTAAAGCAATCGCCTGCCTCAGCCTCCTGAGTAGCTGGGACTACAGGTGTGCCCCACCATGCCCAGCTAATTTTTGTATTTTAGTAGAAATGGGGTTTCACCATGTTGGCCAGGAAGGTCTCGATCTCTTGACCTTGTGATCCACCCACCTTGGCCTCCCAAAGTGCTGGGGTTACAAGTGTGAGCCACCTCGCCCAGCCAACTTTAAATTATTTTTAAATTCATCCTGCCTAAAGAAAAGGCTTGCCCACATCTCGCCTTCATTTTCAGCAAATTTTTTCAGAATAGAATTTCCTTAGTACTCTCAGTGAAAGACAAGGTCATGGCAATGCATCTCCTTCCTTCCCTCTCTCCCTTCATACTCCCTTTCTTCCTTCATGAAGGTCCTTGGTCATGAAGGTCCTTAAAAAGGATCTACTCAGCTTTCTTCTACAGGAAACCTGGGACTCTGCTTCTTAAGGACCCAACTGGCCTCCTGGGATGGTGGGGTCCATTGGTGATGCCCAGAGAAGATTAAGAGTCAGAACACACAAGGGTATGCCTGGCTCAACAGGTAAGGAAAAGTGATTTGAGTAAAAAGCTAAACCAATTCACATTCATTTTCTTTAGACTCCACCCCTGAATCTCCAGTTTACCCAGTCCCTTGAATCACTAAGGATGACACATGTAAAGACTTTTCTAAGTAGCAAAAACAAAACAAAAACAAAAACAAACAAACAACAACAAAAAAACCCTATGTAAACCTTCAAAGTTATTATTACCTGCCAGATCATTTTTTTGGGAGTGAATTTCATTGGTAACCAGATTCAAATTATGGTTTCTTCTCCCAGAAAACAGCACATAAAAATGGAATTTTATGTATATTTCAGGAGATTTAAAATACCTCTAAGAATCATAAGCTGGGTGCAGTGGCTTACATCTGTAATCCCAGCACTCTGAGAGGCCAAGGTGGGAGAATCACTTGAGGTCAGGATTCAAGTCAGCCTGGCCAACATGGTGAAATCCCATCTTTACCAAAAAATACAAAAAAAAAAAAAGTTTTAGCTGGACATGGTGGTGCATGCCTGTAATCCCAGCTACTTGGAGACTGAGTGAGGCATCAGAATCACCTGAACCCAGGAGGCGGAGGTTACAGCGAGTGGAGATTGTGCCACTGTACTCCAGCCTGGGCTACAGAGTGACACCCTGTCTCAAAACAAACAAAAAAATATGAATCCCAGACACTGTGACTGGTGAGCACCAGATTAGGAAAACCTATTTGAGAAGTTCTACAAAGGATCCCCAGTGGTACCATGAATTCCTTGAAATTGTGAACATTTTCCTAGAAAAGTTTTTTTTAGCTTTCATTCTGATAGCAAGGGTAACCGTGACCTGCTTGAGATTTTGAATATCTAAGCTCCCTGAAACCTTAATTTTGCTCCGCTTGCCAGAGTCTGATTTTCTCAAGGAGACAGACATGTCTTCATAATCTTTTTTCATATTGGCACATGAAGTGTTTAATAAAGACTTGTGGAATGAATATGTCAGTCAATCAGAAAAACCCAAGCTGCTTCAACAAAATATTTGTTGGCATAAAATAGTAAAAAAAGAAAAGTCAAGCAGAAACATAGAAAGCTATACATACACAGATAGTATCATGCATTTTATCCCTGGATATTTTCAGATAGTTTTCAGAATGGATGTGTAACTCAGGTGAAGTATATCTTGGATTTAACCAGCAACTTCATAAACAGAATTTCCATGTGAATAGAAGTTGTATAGATGACTGACAGCTTCTTAAACTTTAATGTGCATATAGTCCACCCTGGAGGGTCTAACCCAACAGGGTCCTGTGAGCCCCTCTCTACTGGTGCGGAGACCAGAAACTGGAAATAAACACACAAGACACCGAAATCAAGAGAAAGAGAGTTTGGGCCCAGGGGTCCACTGCCAACCAAAGCGCAGAGTCTAGCAGTGGCCCCAAGTGCCTGGACACTCTTATATTGAGTACAAAGCAGGGGGCAGGGTAGGTAGGGCAAATCATTGGTGGTCAGTGACAGGGTCAAGTAAATTACATGTCTTGGAAATAGGGGCCCAGGACTTTCAAGTAGCCGAGGTAAGGAAAGGAGCATAATGCATCAGCACTTTTTCCATACAAAGACATTAAGATTTCTCTTATTTTTACTGATTCTATCTTCTAAGAAAAAGAGGAACCAGGTGCAAAAGTGGAACATGAAAGTAGACATGGAACCTGACCGCTGAAGCACAGGATCACATAGAGACAATTAAGCCCCATGATGTCTGTGGGCCTCCCTGACAGCCGTCAGGCCTACCACAAGAGCCTAGGGGAGTGGAGTTTTCTCCTAACTCCTCCGAGGAAGTAGACATTTCGGATCTCTCCTTCCATAGCTTGATAATCAGCGGGCGCCTTCTCAGCACTGGCACTGCGGCACAGCCAAGGCACCCTCCAGCAGCCCTTATGCAGGCATGACCCAAAGCTTAGAGTATCTTGCCTTAGGGTCACCTCTTTCACAATGTCACCTTAAGTTCACACTTTGCAACCCGAGAAACATTAGCAAAATTAAAAGGTTATACTGAGTATATATATCTAGGTATCTTTGATTACTTATGAATGATTACATGATTATAATTCTAATTCTTTTCTATTTCATTATTTATATGGGAACAGGCTGAGGCTTCAGACGACTGCCTGGCACTTGTGGGGTCTCCCACCCAAAGATCTTTTGAAAATGTTGGTTCTGGTTGCACAGGTCAGAGTGAAGGCCTGAGAGTTGCATTTCAAACAAGCTTCCAGGTGATGATCAGCCTGCAGACCATACTTGAAGGAGCAAAGACGTAACTGAACAGAGGACGTGGGTGTTAAGATTCTATTTTCTATTCACCGCTTCACCTATTACTTTTGGGACTAGGATATAAATGGAATTTATGGATGAATTTAAGGTAAGGAAAAAGTTCATAACAAAGTGACTGAATGACTGTCTTGTAGAAATGCCATGAATCTCCTCTATGATCCAGTTGAGAGCCAGTCAGATTATTCAATGAGACACACCTTGATTGGACTTTCCCACTTTCCACCTAATTATCTTTTTTTAAAAAAACAGACGTTCCCCTTGAATTTAGGTTTTTACCGACTAAAACCATAATTAAAAAAAAAATTTCGTCAAACTGTTCAATATGACTGTACTGTCACGGAAGGTGAAAGACCTTACACAAAATGAGAATTTCAGGGCAGAATCTTACATACATTATTTAACAGTGTGTGGCCCTTCTTTCTCACTTTTTCTTTAGTCATACAACCCTAGGCCCTTTATCCCCTTTTCTTTCAGAAATTCTTTTAGAAATTCACCAGAAAATTACCAGGTGAATTTCTATTACTCTCACCTTTCTCTTTACAATTTCTCTATGCTCCTAAAATACATTTACTAAGAGAAGGTGTTCATTTTCATCTTACGTACTTACAACTCCCTACATAACTTTTTAAAGTTTTTGAAAGGGCAGATTTTAAGAGCTTCATACTCTTGCTTCAAGTACACATGTTAATGGGCATCAATAAAACCAGGGTTTCAGGAGTTTTCTTCTACTTGCAGGATCTTTTATTGGAAATAAATTCCAAAGGTTCTCATTCCTCTTGCCCTGTGATGAATTACTCTTCCACTGTTGAAATTGACAAAAGTTTATTTCAAATGAAAGAAACATTTTAATTTTCCTATTGACAATGTTAACCAATGGCATCATAGTCTACCCATTTTCTTCCAAAGGAGGCTTGGGAAGGGCCAAGCCTTCATGTCGGAGAAGGAAAGTAGACGAACCACATAAGCACACAGGAAAGAACAAGAGACAAAGGCTCAGGGACTCTGAGCTTGAATCCTAGTCCTGCTTGCAGTCCTCACACTGTCAGGCAAGCAGCTTCTCCTATGAGTCTTTGTACATGGTGGCAACAGTTTATAGTTAATATGAACCCTGGATGAGTCGTTGGTTCTAGTTGCTACCCTGTCCCATGAGACTGAGAGACTTTGTTTTTCCTTCATGACTTCAGCTTCTTTATCTGTGAAAAGAGGAAGTTGAGTAAGGTGGTCTGTATTGATGATTGCAGTTCTAAAAGGTGATCCTGTGGATCTGGCCTGGGACCACTGGAGAATGCAGGTCTGCAGGGCACACACAATGCTCAATGAGTGCCTACCCGTAACAAGTTGTGAGCAGCATTATTTTTGTTTCACATTTTTTAACTCATTGTGGATGACAGTGCTGCTGGTGAGTTTTGCAACCCATGTTCCAATGCTTTTCAGACAGTTATTTAAAAACAAAATAAAACAAACAAACAAAAAAAGATCCTTGCATCAGGCTTGAGTGTACATATAAGTACAGTTAGCTTGGTAGATTAATGAAGAACCAACCAATAAAAAAAAAATTAGACCATACATAAATTGAAGGAAGGAAAAAAGCCCAACAACTCCAAATTTAAATGTAAGTAAAACATAGTTTTGACAAGATAACCACTTAGTGCAATAAAGATATGACTAAGCATTGTGACTTCTTGTCCCAACATTATGAAGTTATATACTGTATATAGATTTTTAATTTTTTGCATTTCTAGTAGCTAAACCACCCATTGCTACACTGTAGTTATAATGAATAGAGGTTTTCAAAAAGTTTTTTGACTGTTTCACGGTATGATCCTGTTACAGTATACTGGGCACAAGGGGGCACTGAAAGAGTGAACAATGCCACCTGCCATGCTGGAACTGCCACACCTAGGTGTTCACCTTTCACTCAGCCACAAGAGGGGTAGTGTCTTTCTCCCTGCCTTCCTTCCTTTTCTTTTTCTTTTTAATACCTGGAAGGAATGTGTGTAGCTACTTTGGTCACCTGAAGGGAAATTCATTTGACCCACAGATAACATCATCTTGCATGGCCTTTTAAGAATATACACTCTACATTGTCATCTTTCATTCACTAAAATGGCACACATTGGTAGCAAGAGTCCACCAGTTGCCTACCCAATATTCATCTTACCCTTCCTTTTTACTAACAGAATCCTTATGTTGTTGAGGGTAGGTACAACTACATTTCCCCTCCTCTCTAGAAGTTCAAGGTGGGTGATAAGATGGAAGAGGAAGTCTTTGTGTGGGACATCTAAGAGCATTATCCAAAGGGGGACTGCTAAACTAGTAGGAATCTTTTCTCCCTTGCTCATTCTTTCTGCTTATGAAATGGATGCTACGACTGGTTGTTGTAGCAACCATCTTTCAATTCTGAAACAACCTTCAGGGAACCATATGCCAGTGATGGTAAAACAGAAAGAAAGAATATACTTCTAGAGTTTTTATAGTATTAGACCTCATGCCTTAATCTTTAACCCATCTAGAGTTAATTTTTTGTATAAGGTGTAAGGAAGAGATCCAGTTTCAGCTTTCTGCACATGGCTAGCCAGTTTTCCCAATACCATTTATCAAACAGGGAATCCTTTCCCTATTGCTTGTTTTTGTCAGGTTTGTCAAAGATCAGATGGTTGTAGATGTGTTGCATTCCTTCTGATGCCTCTGTTCTGTTCCATTGGTCTATATCTCTGCTTTGGTACCAGTACCATGCTGTTTTGATTACTGTAGCCTTGTGGTATAATTTGAAGTCAGGTAGTGTGATGCCTGCAGCTTTGTTCTTTTTGCTTAGGATTGTCTTGGCTATGCAGGCCCTTTTTTGGTTCCACATGAAGTTTAAGGTGTTTTTTTCTAATTCTGTGAAGAAAGTCATTGGTAGCTTGATGGGGATAGCATTGAATCTATAAATTACTTTGGGTAGTATGGTCATTTTCACCATATTGATTCTTTTTAACCATGAGCATGAAATGTTTTTCTGTCTGTTTGTTTCCTCTCTTATTTCTTTCCAGGACATAGGCATGGGCAAGGACTGCATGACTAAAACACCAAAAGCAATGGCAAAAAAAGCCAAAAGAGACAAGTGGGTTCTAATTAAACTTAAGAGCTTCTGCACAGCAAAAGAAACTATCAATAGAGTGAACCAGCACCCAACAGAATGGGCAAAAATTTTTTGCAATCTACCCATCAGACAAAGGGCTAATATCCAGAATCTGTGGAGAACTTAAACAAATTTAAGAGAAAGAAACAAACAACCCCATCAAAAAGTGGGCAAAGAATATGAACAGACACTTTTCCAAAGAAGACATTTATGCAGCCAACAAACATATGAAAAAAAGCTAATCATCACTGGTCATTAGAGAAATGCAAATCAAAACCACATTGAGATACCACCTCACTCCAGTTAGAATGGTGATCATTAAAAAATCTGGAGACAACTAATGCTGGAGAGGATGTGGAGAAATAGGAACACTTTTATACTGTTGGTGGGAGTGTAAATAATTCAACCATTGTAGAAGCCAGTGTGGCAATTCCTCAAGGATCTAGAAATAGAAATACCATTTGACCTAGCAATCTCATTACTGGTTATAATAATTTATAATCCCAAAGGATTATAAAGTATTCCGTTATAAAGACACATGCACATGTGTGTTTATTGTAGCACTGTTCACAATAGCAAAGACCTGGAACCAACCCAAATGCCCATCAATGATAGACTGGATAAAGATGGCACATATACACCATGGAATACTATGCAGCCATAAAAAAGGATGAGTTCATGTCCTTTGCAGAACATGGATGAAACTGGAAACCATCATTCTCAGCAAACTGACGCAAGAACAGAAAACCAAACACCCAATGTTCTCACTCATAAGTAGATGTTGAACAATGAGAACACACGGACACAGGGAGGGGAATGTCACACACTGGAGCCTGTGGGGTGGGGGGCTAGAGAGGAATAGCAGGGGGTGGGGGGATTAGGGACAGATAGCATTGGGAGAAATACCTAATGTAGAGGACGGGGTGATGGATGGAGCAAACCACTACCGTGGCATGTGTATACCTATGTAACAAACCTGCATGATCTGCACATGTACCTCAGAACTTAAAGTATAATAGTAATAATAAAAGAATGCTCTAAGACCTTGGTAGGGCTGTGGAATTTCATTTCATCCCTGCACTACCTCCTTTCAAGCTTCTGGTTATATGAAAGGAAAAAAATATGTATATCTGATTTAGTAAACTATGATTTGGGACTCTTTGGCATCACAATAAAAGTATTTGAGAATACAATTCCCAAATTATACATCCCAAAAATATAATAGTTATCAATGCAGATTAATTATATGTAGCAAAGGAATTGAACCAAAGAAATTATTGCACTGAGCTGCTCTACAGTCCAAGATGATGCATTACTGTAGAAAGCCACAAGCTAATAAACATCTTTTAAATTTGATTGGACGAATATAAAATAGCAAGTAGTATTCTCTCCTGGGAAGTCTTTTAGTAAATCCCAATAAATTGCCATTCTCTTCTAAATTTCTGTTGTTGTATCTGCAAAGGTAACTGTCCTTGTTAGTAGCCCACTGGACTCCACACTGGCCACCTCAGGGGAAAGAGCAGCAGAGTCAGTGCAAAGCTCTGTCCATCTTCACTCTTCACTGGAATGGGCAGGCAGCTGCACTTCTAAGAATTTCCCCTCAGTACCCTGGTCAGCGGCCTCACCCTGAACTCTCACCATACCAACCCCGTAGCTCTCACCCCATTCTCATCAGGGACCCTGTCTCCATCCTTCTGGTAAAAGAAGACTACAGAAACCAGCAATCCCAAAGTACCTTCTTCTAGGAGGAGATCTAGGCTTTCGTTTATTTTCTTCACACTGGTTAACTTATATTTTAAATTTTCTTACAATTTGCTCTTTTCTTTTTTATGTTTTCTTAGTGCAAGGAAAATTTAATCTATTATAAAAAGTATATTAGTCTGTTTTCACACTGCTGATAAAGACATACCCAAGACTGGGCAATTTGCAAAAGAAAGAGGTTTAATGGACTTATATTTCCATGTGGCTGGGGAAGCCTCACAATCATGGTGGAAGGTGAAAGGCATGTCTCACATGGCAGCAGACAAGAGAAGAGAGCTTGTTCAAGGAAATTTCCGTTTTAAAACCATCAGATCTTGTGAGACTTATTTACTATCAGGAGTACAGCATGGGAAAGACCTGCCCCCATGATTCAATTACCTCCCACCAGGTCCTTCCACAACATGTGGGAATTCAAGATGAGATTTGAAAGGGGACACAGCCAAACCATATCAAAAAGAAAATGAATGCAAACATATTTTAAATGTGAATCTTTAAATTATAAAAGTTTGGTAATGTGTTTTGGGGAATCCAATAAAAAACATTATCATTGTAAAATATTAGTCATTGGTTTACAGAATAATCAGGAGGATGAGGCTCCAATTGTTAGATAACTTTTGATGGAATGCCCTATTATACAGGAAAATGACAGTCCTGGCATTACAGGTCACTTGGTTTTTTTTTTGTTTTTTGCTTTTTTGAAGACAGGGTCTCACTCTGCTGGCCAGGCTGGAGTGTGGAGGCACAATCGTGGCTCACTGCAGCCTTGACCGCCTAGACTCAAGTGATCTAGCCACAATTTCTGGAGTAGCAGGAACCACAGGCATGCACTACCATACCCAGCTATTTTTTGTATTTATTTGTAAAGATAAAGAGTTTTGCCATGTTGCACAGGCAGGTCTCAAACTCCTGGCATGAACCACTGCATGCACCCTGTAATATTTTTATACAGAATTTGCACCATTAAAAAATTAATTTTTAACCCTCAAATACCTTGTTATATTGAAAGGAAATTACATGGCTTGTGCTAAATCAATGATATCTTACTGTGATTTCTTTAAATAGATAATGGATATATATTCTCTCATTTAGTTGAGATCCTATCCAGGGACACAGTCTTTTAAATTGCAGAGTTTAAATTAAGCAAAGAGAATTGGTTTTTAATTTAAAAGATAATTAAATATTGAGCAGGCTATGTTAAATAAAGTTATAACGTTTCAGGCTGGGCTCTTTTAAAGTAAAACAAAAAGCATCGGACATAGAAGACAACCAACCAGGAGTTGATTTCACCCCTAGAGATGCTTTCACCTGTGTACATTTAATCTGCAACTCAAAATTCATATCTGGATAGCAGCTATCAACAGTTTCAGCATTGTGTGTTCCTAATGTTAAGCAGAAAATAGGCATGCATACATTATAAATAGTAACATAAATATCTTTTCTTTTCTTTTTTTTTTTTTTTTTTGGGACGGAGTCTTGCTCTGTCACCCAGACTGTAGTGCAGTGGCACAATCTTGGCTCACTGCAACCTCCGCCTCCTGGGTTCAAGCAATTCTCCCGCCTCAGCCTCCTGAGTAGCTGGAACTACAGGTGCATGCTGCCATGCCCAGCTGTATTTTTGTATTTTAGTAGAGATGAGGTTTCACTGTATTGCCCAGGTTGGTCTCAAACTCCTGAGCTGAGGTAATCCACCTGCCTCGGCCTCCCAAAGTGCTGGGACTACAGGCATGAGCCACTGTGCCCAGTCTAAATATTTTCATATTAAAGGTATTTTGTATATATGTCCCAACTAGGATTAAACACTCATCTGTGGAAGAAACTTAGCAAGGCAACCTTCTCTCCCTCATTTTGTTTTCTAGTGAAGAAGCTAAAATGAAGACATTTTCCACAACAAGGCAGAAGTAAAGATAGGTATTATGGCTAGTGTTTTCCCAGTTTGCCAGTTTGCAGTACTTATTCCGTTAGACTCTCCCTATCCAGCATGTAGTCTGCGGACCAACAGCAGCAATGTGTCTTGAGAACTTGTTGAAAATATGTGATCTGAGGTGCTATCTCAAACCTACCAAATCTATATTTAAAAAAATTCACCAGGGGATTCACAGGCTGATTGGAGTTTAAGAAGCACCTCTTTTAAGCTTCACACAATCTAATTGAGTTACTACATTTTCCTAGAAGTTGGAGAATAATGCAATCAAAATGTCTTACCTCTCTGAATAGAAATATTACAGAAATTCAAGCTAATGCCAGAAATATACGTTTGCACCAAATTTAACTCAGGTGCTGACTTTAAAACGTCACCCTCGGCCAGATGTGGTGGATCATGCCTGCAAGCCCAGCACTTTGGGAGGCCAAGGCAGGTGGATCACCTGAGGTCAGGAGTTTGAGACCAGCCTGGCCACCATGGTGAAATCCCATCTCTACTAAAAATGCAAAACTTTAGCCGGGCACAGTGGTGGCCATCTGTAATCCCAGCTACTCAAGAGGCTGAGGCAGGAGAAGGTTGCCTTACTAAGTTTCTTCCATAGAGGCAGAGGTTGCAGTGAGCCAAGATTGTGCACTGCACTCCAACCTGGGGGACTGAGTGAAACTCCATCTCAGAAGAAAAAAAAAAATAATAAAAGTCAACCATCCAATGAGACTCCACAATTTCTGTTAATCCTCATGAACAAGCAATCAATTAAATTAGTATTTGAAGTTTTACTATTTTAAAAAAGTAAATAAACCCCAGAAAGATAAGAAGACACACATTAGCCTCAGCCACCCATTCCCTTTTCACCACTAGGAAAATGCTAGGACACAGATGGTTTCCCAGGTGTCTGCATGAAGGTTATTCTTTGATTCCTTCTTTTGGTCTGGTGTAACTGTTCTTTAATTTTAGCTTTTGTGAAGATCATTGTTATATTAAATGCACATGCACACATATTCTTTAGAAAAGATGTAAAAGATTTTTCAATGGCCATCTTTTACCATTCTCTATTTTTACTATAAATATCCACTTGAGAACTTATCCCCATGTAAGCTGCTTATATTTTTTAAAAACTGTCTAAATTCTTGTTAGGTTCAACAGTGCTTTCTTCTGACACATCTTGCTAGATTGATTTGTGTCAGGAGCCATAGTTCAGAAACATTGACTCAATAATCAGTCCCCATCATCGATGGCACTAAAAGGTTTCAAACTAATCAAATAACTTGATGCAGTAGGAAAGTGAGTATGAATGTTTAAACAGTTAGTCCAGAGGTTGAAGAGGACGTAGGGATGTTGAAGAAAAGAATAAAAAAGTGGTGTGAGAAAGCGAAGTATTACTGGAATGTTGAAATTGCAAATGAAACCCACGGAAGTCAGGAAATTCAAGAGTGAAAGCTCCCATTGCTCCCTTAATTCTGCCCCTGTTGTTGGGCATACACATTGTGTTTGTATCTTTTATTACCAGATCCCGTAACACTTAGCAACACAGCCCACTTAGGATGACGAGGAAGCAGCATATGGCTCCTTATGAAATGAGCTTTAAATATATCCAAAGGTTAACAACTAGTATAACAAGGTACTTTTTCCTATAAAAGTTTAATGTTAATTATAAAATCGGATAACATTGTTATGGTGTGAAATATGTAATACACAAGGCAACACTCCCCTGGGGCATAGTTGATGTGCACTGTGTTCAAAATGGAATTCTCCCAGCTTTAGAGTATAAAAGTGGAAATAACTCTTTCTCCCAGGGAAATATATGAAAATTAGCTAATGTAGCAAAACTTCAGAATCTGTACTTCGCTGATCTGGCACAGTGGCTCACGCCAGTAATCCCAACACTTTAGGAGGCTGAGGTGGGCAGATTACTTGAGCCCAGGAGTTCAAGACCAGCCTGGCCAACATGGAGAAACCCTGTCTCTACTAAAAATATAAAAATTAGCCAGGCATGGAGGCAGGTACCTATAACCCCAGCTATTTGGGAGGCTGAGGCAGGAGAATCGCTTGAACCCAGGAGGTGGAGGTGGCAGTGAGCCAAAATTGTACCACTGCACTCCAGTGCCTTGGTGACAGAGTAAGAAGAATAAATTTCAGAGGCTGTAAGTTACAGCTAAAATAACAATATGTTAGCAAACCAATGAGGGGCAAGAGATGCAGCATTAACAAATGATTTTATTCCCCCCACCAAAGACAACATTTCTGACTGATTTTGGAAAGCTGTGTATAGTATTATCTCCCTTCATATTTATCATCCTAATGATGTTCATTCTTGTCAAGCAAATACCTCTCTGAACAAGTTCAAGGTAGAAAACATTAGCCCAAGTGTGTGTCCATTTGGAGGGTAAAAACAAAGCAGGCTAGGAAAACAAATTGCAAAAATCATCTGTAAAATATGGTTACTAAGTCATTGCTAAAACTCTCGGCTGGCTGAAGTTTGAAGACTAAATTAGCCCTTCCAGGAGTATCTACATAATTTGTGGAGACCAGTGCAAAATAAAACTATGGGATGATTCTTAAAAAAAATTGTTAAGGATTTCAAGGTGGTGACACTGGAGCATGAAAGCGAACAGGAGCACTTCTAAACACAGGGCCCTGTGGGATGCAAAGTTACAGTTGGATTCCTTCTTTGATTAAACCAACTTCGCTCCTCTGTCTTGTTTATGGCAATTATCACTTGTATTACTCTTATTCATTTTCTTTCATCCGCAGTAGTTGCCCGACTAGCCTGTAAAGTTTTTGTGGGTGGAGACTCTGGAAAGAACATGAACTCTGCAATCAGATGAATCTTCCTTAGATTCCCAGCCTCTCCCACTTCTTATTTGGATGACCTTAATCACATTACTTAATTTCTCTGAGACTTAGTTTTCTCACCTGTAAAATAAGAATGCTGGTAGTACCTTCAGCATAGAAGTGCTGTACAGATAAAGTAATTCACAGTGCTTGGCCCATTCTAAGTACTCAAAAATAGTAGCTATTCTTATTATCTTATCTTAAGGTTGTTGTGAGGATAACAGCAAGACAATGGAAAGAATTTAAAAGTGTCCAACAATATGATATTGGATAAAAATACAGTAAGTTCAAATGATGGCATGTTACAAGTGCTGAGGTGGATCTCCAAGTCTGGTTGAAGCAATCAATTACAGGACTACCTAAAGATAGTACAGCACCCCGCAGCACAGCAGCACCTGAGAGCTGGTTATGAATACAAATTCCCAGATCCCACTCCAAACCTACTAAATCAGGAGCTCTGTGGATAGCAGCTGATTATCTGAACTGCACTGAGTCCTCCAGGGATTCAATGTGCTCTCAAGTTTAAGAAACGTTGCTCTGCTACATGAGTTGGGTCTGTGAGCAGATAAAGAACATCTCTGAGGGGAGAGGAGCAAAAAAAAAAAAAAAAAAAAGAACATCTTCTAAGCTATATTTTTATTAAATTACAAAAGCAAGGTACAGAGGAGTTCCCTAGTAGATTTCAAGGCTAGAAATTGTCCAAAATTGAGTGCCATCCAGGCAGACATTAATGGTGGTGTTCCTTAGGCCAGTGTTGGAGAAATCATGACTCCTAAGACTTTTTATCCATTTTGCCTTTGAAAAGAGGGACTTATAGAGGTTTTTCTTTCCCTCCCTTCCTCCCTCCCTCCCTCCCTTCCTCCCTCCCTCCTTCCTTCCTTTCCTTCCTTCCTTTTCTTCGTTTCTTTCTTTCTCTCTCTCTCTTTCTTTTTCTTTCTTTCTTCTTTCTTTTCTTTTCTTTTCTTTCTTCCTTCCTTCTTCCCTTCCCTTCCCTTCCCTTCCCTTCCCTTCCCTTCCCTTCCCTTCCCTTCTCCCTTCCCTTTTCCCTTCCCTTTTCCCTTCCCTTCTCCCTTCCCTTTTCCCTTCCCTTTTCCCTTCCCTTTTCCCTTCCCTTTTCCCTTCCCTTTTCCCTTCCCTTTTCCCTTCCCTTTTCCCTTCCCTTTTCC
>CAUYLG010004056.1:0-16864 GCA_963573385.1 Cacajao melanocephalus
AAAAGAGGTTTTTAATACCCATTTTTAGACTGCATTCTAGCCTGGGCAATAGAACAAGAATCCCGTTCTCTCTCCCTCTTTCTCTTCCTCTTTCTTTCTCTCTTACATTCTTTTTTTTTTCTTTCTTTCACTCTTTCTTTCACCCTTTCTTTCTTTCTTCTTTTCTCTCTTTTTCTTTCTTTCAGAAAAAAAAAGATGATTGGAGTAGAAAAAATTCACTCTAGATTCACCCTTATTACCCCCTCTATCACCTCCTTCTCTTACCAAATTGGTCAAGAGCAGTTCATAGAGCACAATTTGCTCTCCCATGGATTACTGTTCCAAATTGTTAGACAAGAATCATCATGAACTCATAATAGTTAGGGGCTAATTTTCTGAAAAGCAAGTCAGTGCCTCCCCCTTGGTGGCCAATGGCAGACAATCCGCTGTGACCACTTTCAGAGCGGAGACTCAGACAAATGATACATCTTGTCAGCGTGTTGGGGAGTTGAGTACTTGAAGACAGAGTCTGCTTTTTCCCTCTTCTCATTAAATGGGAAATGGTGACAATCCAGAGATGAAAGTGTTATGCTGAGGATAGCAGAGGCAGCTGCCAGCCTAGGACTCTAGATAATCTCAGAGAGTGGGGCTGTCTTCCTGCTGTAGCTGATCTGCCCAGCTCTGGACAGCTACTTACCAAGCCCAAGTCTCTATCTGGAACTTCCTCAACCACTACAACATTCCCACCACAAACATTTTACTCTATTAATGTGCTCACCACAACAATCAAATTCACTTATATATTTTACTTATGACAATGACACTCTTCCCCTTCTTGAAAATTGAATGACATAGTCCACTTTAAGTCTTTCCTGTTATTTTCAATTTTCAAGTAGCATTGACAACAGCCAGCAATCTCTCTGCAAAGTAGCAGCAGCAGGCTGCAATGAAATGGAAACTACTCACAGATAATTTTTCGAAGAGAAAAGAATGACTTCCTATGGATTCTGAGAAAAGTTCAGATTTTAATTTTTTAACCAGTTTCCAAGAAGATAATACTGCACTGCTGCCAACTAAATTGAATCACAGTAAATATAGTTCAATAAATAGAATAAAATTATTCTAAATTAAAATATAGGAGTTACTGATCTGCCTTTACTTGAATATATCAAGACTGAAAAATTTGAATTCTTCTCTTACGTTAATGGCGGTTTTAGAAATGAGATCCTAAAACGTTGCAGCGTGAGGTCCCCAGAAAACAGACAGAGACAGAGATTTGAACACAGCAAGTTTATTAGCTCTCAGCATCTATACTTGTGAAGAAGTGAAGAAAACAATATTGGGCAAAAATAAAAACGTTGAAATGTGATGTAGTCAAGCGAAAACCTCTGGAGCTAGAGAGAGCCCTTTCTAGTTGTCTTAAGGTGAAGCAATACCCTAAATAGACAAATCACTGGAGGTAGTATATCCCTAAGAAGGGAGCATGACCTTGGAAGAAGCAGCTGTTTAACAAGATGGGTGGATTGCCTGAGGTCAGGAGTTCGAGATCAGCCTGGCTCACATGGTAAAACCCTGTTTCTACGAAAAATACAAAAATTAGCCAGGTGTGGTGGTAGGCGCCTGTAATCCCAGCTACTCAGGAGGCTGAGGCAGGAGAATTGTTTGAACCCAGGAGGTGGAGGTTGCAGTGAGCCGAGATCATGCCACTGCACTACAGCCTGGGTGACAGAGCGAGACTCCATCTCAAAAAAGAAATAAATAAAATAAAACAAGGACAATCTTGAAGAGGAACTCAACTGACAGCCATTAGCCCAAGGTACTCCCAGCAGCTGGAGGAATGCTTGTGTGGGTCCTGAAGGAGTGCAATCCAGGTGATGTGCTACAGCGTTCACCAAATACAACTTCAGATAGAAGACAGTGCGGCATCGGCCAGCAGACCCTTACCCAGTGGCTGCTAATTACATTAAGCAGAACTACTAAGCATGAACTACTAAGAAATGAACTATATCATTTCTAGAAATCTGGACACTACAACAAAGATATTTTTTATCCCCAGTCAGACTTCACATGACAATTTTTTGGCAAAGCAAGACATGTTAACTTAAAGAATTTATTTCAAATGAATTGTCCCATTTTCAGCATCCATCAGACTTTATCACACTATCAGAAGTGATATCTTGCCTCTGCAGGATCATTCCATTGGATTAGATGGATTCTGGATCCTGGAGGAGTGTATTTGAAACTGAGGGTATGCTTGTTCTT
Source organism: Cacajao melanocephalus (assembly GCA_963573385.1). Taxonomy (NCBI): domain Eukaryota; kingdom Metazoa; phylum Chordata; class Mammalia; order Primates; family Pitheciidae; genus Cacajao; species Cacajao melanocephalus. Next base: position 2,242 of record CAUYLG010004056.1, read on the forward strand.
CAGTATAGAAGGCGAGAGAGTGCAGTAGAAAGATGAGAGACAGAATATCCTTCCTTGCACCAGAACATATATTTTCACCTTCTATGATGCTTATACATAAAATGCTGTTTGTAACTCAAGTTTAAAGTTGGGAGTGTAAAAGAAAAAACTTCTGAAAATTTACCCCTGCAGGCTTAGGAGCTCACTGGAAAAATTTTAAGTCATGCATCAGGTTTCTGTTCATTAATAATTCTTTTCAGAAGTTGTAGTTAAAGTGCTTATGTTTATAACACTATTAAGGAGAGTTTTATGTCAACCTGGCAAAATGAACTATACTTTTGCTAAGCCTTTCAATCTCCATCATTTTAACTCTTGTGTTGAACGTATGAAAAGTGTTAACCTTTTCTTTTCTATCTGAGTTTTCTGATCTGGGCATCTCAGGAGTATGGAGAGTTCAAGTCTGTATTCTCTGTAGTTGATGCTTTTTTGCTTTTCTACATCTACACTCTTTACTGCTGGGTCAGTTAGAGCAGTTCCATCAACTTGGAAGGTCTGTCTCTAGCTTTTTTGGTTTGCTTGTTTTTTTATTTACAAGAAAGCCTTCAATATTCACAGAAATGCATACGTGTGTGTATCTTCTAACTTATTTGCTAAAAATGTGGCATAAATTATTCTGACACCCTTAACAGTCAACTAGAAAATCTTTCTGAAGTGGTTTCCAAACATTTTGCTCATTAGCTTTTTAGAATCCTGCTGGTTTTAATGGAGTTACATAACTTGAAATATTCTCAGGGTATGTGTCGCTGTGTTCATGTGTATGAGAGTGCATCAGGTATGCACAATCCAGGCTTGTAATTTTTTTTCTACATTCATAAGTGTATGCCAAACTATTTTCTAACTGTTCTGGAGCAGGGCGTAGAAGATCATGACAACCTCAAACAGAAACTTCCAATTTTAGCACTCAGTTCGATTTAGTCTAGTCTTCTTGATCCAATACATCAGGGCATTATTGAAAGAGCATTAAATATTAACACATATTTATAAACTCAAAGAAAAAGCCTTTACAACCTCTCCTCATTAAGGAGACAGGGGCTTTTGCCCCACAGCCCTGCACAGAGCATCTTTGACCTCCTTGTTCCTCAGGCTGTACACAACGGGGTTCAGCAGGGGAGTGATGACAGTGTAAGTCACTGAGATGAATCTGTCCTGTCCCAGGGAACTCTGGGACTTAGGCTTCAGGTAGATGATGGAGGCACAGCCATAGTGGATGACGACCACTGTGAGGTGGGAGGCACAGGTGGCAAAAGCCTTCTTCCGACCCTCAGCTGAGGCAATCTTAAGAATGGTGGAGGTGATGAGGACATAGGAGATAAAGACCAAGCCCATAGGTAGCACGAGGACACTGACACTGACAACAAAGTTGATGATCTCATTGACAGTGGTGCCTGTACAGGCCAGCTTCAGCAGGGGTCTCACATCACAGAAGAAGTGGGAGATGACAAAGGCATCACAGAAGGGCAGGCCAAACACAGATGTTACCTGGACAATGGCCATGCCCAGGCCAATCCCCAGTGACCCAGATGCCAGCTGGACACAGGCCCTCTTACCCATGATGACTGAATACCTTAGGGGGTTGCAGATGGCCACATAGTGGTCATATCCCATGACTGTGAGCAGGAAGCAGTTGTTGATGCCGAAAGTGAGATAGAAGAAGAGCTGAGTGGCACAGCCTTGGATGGCAATGGGCTGGTAAGGATTCAAGAGACTAGAAAGCATACGGGGAATGATGGCCACAGTGTAGCAGGTCTCAGAGACGGATAGCATACTCAGGAAGAAGTACATGGGGGTTTGGAGATGATGGTCCAGGCGAATAATGGTCACGATGATCACATTGCCAGAGAGAGTCAGCAGGTACAAAGTTAGAAAGACAACAAAGAAGGCGAGTCTGTGCTGCCACCTGAAGCTGGAGAAACCTTCAAAAAGGAACTCAGTCACAAAAGTAGAATTTGCCTTTGCCATCAAGGTAGGTCTAAGTTTGAAAGAGCTGGGCAGAGGAAAGAGAGGTGTGATGAGTTAACCTTGAAACAGAGCAGGCTGGGCCAAGACATTCATTGAAGAGCATGTCCATCCTGTTAGCAATGCCCTAGAGCTGTTGTTGGCCATTTGCTCAGAGTAATCACCTGTGCCCACCTTCTTCTTTGGAAGCATAGAAGGCTACTGTAGGACCATGGGATTGAGAGCAGAGATAGAGGTCAGAAAGCAGTAACGAACTAAAAGAAGTCTGTAGAAACAACTCCCTTGTTCTATTTTTGTTTTTGTATCATATACACAGAGGTATATGATCCAGAGGTGTGCTTGCTCTGAAGTGTGATTATATGGAGGTCAGAGGAGCATCCATACTGTTTTCCATAGTGGCTACATAATTTTACCTTCCCAGCAACAGTACACAAGGGTTCCAATTTCTCAACATCCTCAACAACACTTGTTATCTTTTGATAATAGTTTTTAAAAAATACTAGCCACCCTGTTATGTGGTGATAACACACTGTGGTTAGGATTTGCATTTCCCTGATGATTAGTGACACTGAACATCTTTTCATATACCTGAATTAAAATCAAAATCTGTAAGAGATATTTGCATTTCCATGTTCATTACAGCACCATTCGCAAAAACCAACTTGTGGAAACGACCCAGGTGTCCACTGACAAATGAATGAATTCAGCCTTGAAAAAAAAAAAAAAAAAAAGGAAATCCTGCTCTTTGCAACACAGAAATGAAGCTGGAGGACATTATTTTAAGTGTTATAAGCCAGTCACAGGAGGACAAATACTGCATGATTCCACTTATATGAGGTATCTAAAATAGTCAAAGTCATAGAAGCAGGGAATAGAATGGTGGTTACTGGGGAACAGGAAAGGGGAAGTGGGGAGCTGTTCAATTCATGTAAAATTTCAATTATGTAAGATGAATTAATTCTAAAGGGCTACTGTACAGCATAATTCTTAGAGTCAACAATATTGTAATATGCACTAAAAAATTTGTTACGATGACACCATCTTAACAAATCTCATGTTAAGTGTCTTACCAGAAAACAAAACAAAACACAAAGGGACACAAGGAAGTGTTTAAAGGTGATAGAGATGTTTATTACCTGAATGATGATGATGGTTTCACGGGTGTATGTATATTGCCAAGCTCATTAAATTGTACACATTAAATATATGAAGTATATTATATATCCATTGTACTTCAATAAAGCTGTTTAAGAAAAGAAACAACTACCCGGCCATTGAAGAAGTGGGTCGAGGTCAAGGAAGAAGCAGGCGATACGTCAAATGTACCCAGCTCTAGAGTTCCTTCTCAGCACACTCCTGAATTCCCAAAGATCCAGTGAGGAATAGTGAAGGATCAAAGACGTGAAACTGATATCCTTTTAACACCGTCAGCAGTTTTCAATGCCAAATGCCCCGTGAGAGTCCTGAGTGCTTCTCCTCCGCAGAACCCCAGGTCCTGGTCTTTACTTATATAAGCCCTGCATCTAAAATCCTTAGTGACTGTCAAAGAGTAGAAAAGGGAACACTTCAACTGAATTTTTTTTTCTAGAGACCTTGCAACAAATATCTTCTAGAATCATGAAAAATGGTTTGATATAGCACTGCAATATTTAGATTGTCTCCTTGAATTCTAACCATAGGTAGAGAAGATGGCAAAATGAATCTGAGGGTGGACTCTTCAAGTAAGGAATAGGTTTTTCTAGTATGAGAGCAAAGACAATATTCATTTAATCAGAGAAGGACAAATCACCCTATTTTCACTTCACTCATGCATATTCCAAGCTATGCTGGGGATAGAAATAAGCTGATCCACCTCCTTTTTGTCTTATGTCAATTAGACCCAGCATGAGAGATTGTACTGGAACAGATTAACCTTGCTCCTTATGCCCACATGTACTCCTAATAATACTCACCATGTTTAACCATTATCTCCATTCAGAAAGCTGAGGACTGTCTTGATTACCACCCTTCTCTTTTCCACACAAAGACAGTGCCTCCTGAAATTCTCTCTTCCTGCCCCCTCCTCTTCATGCTTCTTACCAACACCCAGCTACTGACTGCCATCACCATCCTCTATGATCACCACAATGGCCTCCCAACTAATCCATCTCATTTTGGTTGATATTAGTCTAAGTCTTCCACCTGGATGTTGACATTACACTTTTTCCAAAAGCCTGTTCATGGAGATCTCCTGAATAAATTCCTCAATAGCTCCTCAGAACCTTAACCTTAATATTTAACTCATTTGTTAATTAAGTATTTTAATGTTTCATAGTTGCCATGAAAACTAAATGGGTTACTTGTTTGAAGCGTTTGACCTAGCATTTGACATATAGGAAACTCTCAATAAATACCAGTGTTATTAGAAGTTACAGTTATCTCTTTTTTATTTTCCCCAAATTAGCAAGTTTAAATTTCTAAGAGGATCGGGGTAGGGGTGGAGGGTTTTCAATCTAATATTCCTGGATTTGTAAACAAACGTGATTATCCTAGTCTTAACTTTATAATTGTTACAATTTCCCTTCCAGTTGTTCATATGGACTTTTTAATGCTCTTTTAAAATCTTTCCTGAAGTGCATTGACCAAATCCACGCACTGCTGCATGTATTATCCTAACACAGGTGTGGATTAAATTGAATATAATTTTCATTTTTCCCTCTAATCCTCTAATTCCTTTCTTGAAGATGCTCAATATTTTACTTCTCCCTCGGGTCATAGTAGTTCATCCAACTAATATATCTAGAAACAATCTGCAGTGACATCTAGATCCCTTGCCTCGGTTATAATTGATAGCGTGGAGCCCATCATTGTAAAATCACGGGTTCTTTACACTTGCATACAGTAAAATTAGTTCACATTATTTTCATAATATAATTTCATTTTATTAACTAGAAGATCTTATTCATGTCTGTGGCCTCGAATATTTGCTTCCGTCTTCTCCAGATCATTAGTTAAACTGATAACACCCCCCAAAAATGCTGTCCCAGCTCCATCCAAGAGAATAATCAGTAAAGGGATGCAGAGTGGAATGGGGAAATTTAAAATGTAGGCAAGGATAGGGTTACTTATCTAAGGTCTAGGAAAGTAGGTGAGGAGGGAAAAATGAGAGCTAAAAAAGTAGAGAGGGTACAGAGAGACTGAAACCTCAAAATTCAGGTAATCTCATTGACTTTGAAATTTGTATTGCTTTTCCTCGCTTTCAAATAAATTACAAAAAATGTGAAACAGCACTGTTCCTGACCCAATCCCAGATGAGTGTACTGTTTACATTTTTTCTTTGGAAAAGAAAACTTACTGATCTTGTTTCATGAATTCTAAAAAATCTCCCATGCATTTTTATTCTATGCATGTACCAAAATACATGTACCCCATAAATATGTACAACTATTATGTATAAATTTTTAAAACAAAATGAGCCAGGCACAGAAACAAAGATATCATATGTTCTCACTTATATGTGAGAGCTTAAAAAGTTGATCTCATGGAGGTAGAGAAGAGAATCATGGTTACTAGAAGCTGAAAATGGTGAGGTTGTGGATGAAGAGAGGTTGGTTAACAGGTACAAACATATAGTTAGATAGAAGGAATCCATTCTGATGCTCGATGGTACATGAGGCAATAATAACGTGTTTTATATTTCAAAATTTCTAAAAGAGAAGATTTGAAGTATTCCCAATACAAAGAAATGATACACGTTTGAGGTGATGGACATTCTAATTATTTCAATTTTATAATTACACACTGTATGTATCAAAACAATCACATGTACCATATAAATATGCAAAATTATATATTAATAAAGCAAACTTTGAAATCTAAAACAACAAGTCTCCTGTGTATTTCAATTTGTTTAAACTAAAATGGTGCTTGGTTTTACCAAGCAAAACAATTTCTTCAGGAGTTCAATGTGTAGGGAAGCCACAAAGTATAAGTACTGTGCTAGTGCCAGAGAAGAAAAGATGACCCAAGAAGGTCTTTTTTCTCATCAAGCTTAGATTCTTGAACGGCTTTTGGTATAGGATCCAGTTACAGCCTTCCAAGTGCTTTATAGCCCCTTCTCTATATTAGTGTATTCATCTACATTTCCAACTTCTTGGAAATCACATTCTTTCTTATGAGAGCCCACGTTCCCTGCTAAGTGCGATAACAGTATGCACTATCATAAACATTCCCCATCCCAGCAGTTAAGCAAGCGAAACTTACCACATAGCCTGTTTCTTGAGTCTTCTAGAGAGTTCTGCTTGTGCCTGAATTATATCCACCACTCTGGAAATTTGACTTCCTGCAATCACAAATTATGGATTTTTTTTAACCGATAGTTATACAATGTTTCTCAGATTTTTGTCAATGCTCTTTCTAAAATTATTTAAAACCCATCAGTTATTTAACTAACCATCACTTTATAGAACCATGCTAATGTATTGAAGAGCCTATGAATTTCCCTAGCAGAGGGTCACTAATGTCATACTGAGCAGAGTTATAGTTCTTCCGCCTTTGCTGGCTAATCTTTAGATAGCACCAAGAATGTGATAACTCAAGAAACTATTTAGAGAGGAAGGAAATAATGCCTATCTCAGTCTTCCTGTGTCTGACACCAGTCGTGAAGTCACATTAAGTTCCCCTAGATTCTCACAAGCCCATCCACTGGAAGAATTTCATCTTTGGGTCACAAAGCATTAACTTCAGCTTAGGTGTTTTTTAATAAGGTACAAATTGTCTGCTCCCAATGCTAGATATCTCTGTCTCCAAAACAACACTTACTATTCCCAAGTGATAATGGTAGAAGACACAATCCAAACAGCAGAGCACCTGGAGACCTCATTACTCAGGCAGCTCATTTCCTAATCCTGAGAACAACACTTTGAAGAACAGAGTTGGCTTGGCTCCTAGGGACAATCTCTGGGATGAAAAAGCTTATTTCCCTTATTAATGCAGGTCATAGTCCTGCTAATATTCATGTTATTATTATTATATTTTGTCTATTTCTCTGGTGCCAAGGGAGGGAAGCTTAAGGCCTATGGAGTAACTCTTCATACATGAGAGAATAGAAGCAACAATCAACAAGCAGGGTTTACACATGGAGCCTCATACAGAGGGCTGACCTTCATATAGTCTAACACTTGAAGTAGTTTAAAGTCTCTGAAGTCTATTGTATGAGCTTTCATACTTTTAAGCTGATCTTTCTCCTCTCTGCACTGCTTGCCACATATCCATTCATTGAGGAGCCCTCAGCTCAGTTTGTCCCAAGGCCTCAGCTTTGCCAGGTAACCTTCTGCATATTAAATCCATCTCATTATCCAGAGCCCAGATAGATGGTAATGAGTGTCTATAGTTGAAAGATATGTAAAAGTTGGCACTCAGTTGTCCCACATTTTTAACTAATTATATCTTTGCATTGGTCTTAGGTTGCTAACTCAATTGTCAGCTCCTTAGATATCGAGACTTTTAGTCATCCATCTTTTCTTCTCTCAGTGAACCTAGAACTGCTACTTCTAAAAAAAAATACTGATTACATGTTATTATGTGCTAGGTACTAAACTATGCAATGCACACATATTAACTCATTTAATCCTAACAATGAACCTACAAGATAGAACAATTGTACTATTTTTTAGATGAAAACAGATGCAGAGATGTCATGTAATTTCTCCTAGGACACTGAGCTGATAAATGGGAAACTAGGACTAAAACAAATGAAACCTGGCCTCATAAGTTGGGCTATACTGGTAATATTGAATTTAATTTGTATTTGTGTCTAGTAATGGTACTGTGAGTGATAGCAACCCGAAAAAACATCTTGGCAATATGAAAAAAGCATTTGATTAGTTATTTGGCTTACCCAGGTTTTAGTTCCATAGTTGTGACTAACTTGTCAAGTATTTAGACTGACACTTATCTGGGCCTTGGTGTGTTCATCCATGAGTGATGATGTAATACTGTGGTAGTGGTGCTGCTGCTGCTGCTGCTGCTGCGGCTGATCTACCAGATTTTGCCTCCTACTCTGCAGCCTTCACTTTGTTTTATGTTACCTCACAATAACATGATAAAGTAGACATATACATCAACACTATTATCCCTGTTTCACAAATGAAGAAACTGAAGACAAGTGAGAGAACTGGAATAAGTGACTCCTTACTAGGATTCTTTTCATTCTGCTAGTATTCATATCCCCATAAAATTGCAGGATAAAATTAGTTTTCCTACACCTCTAGAATAATGCTATAAGGACCATAATATATGGATATAGCTACTAAGTCAGTGAATAGTTGAGGAGCCAAGATTCTAGAAAGAAAGAATATGTAGAAATGTTAGCTTGACACTCACTTCTTTGCAGTTTCCTTTAAGAATTGTAATTTGTTGCTTGTAGTCTTTGGTCAAAGAACTAATAAACTGAGCAGAGTATCTGGCAATTTCCATATGCTTAAGGGTTATACTCTATGTGAAAAGGTAAAGTGGAAACAAATGAACCCCTCACAAAGACTAAAACTTCGGATTAATTTAATTTCTAGTTAAATCAATATGATCTTGCTCCTAATTACCTGTCAGGAAGCAAAATAAAATATTCTCTAGAGGAAGATAATATAGAGTATCAATTTGTCTTTATAATTTTTTCATATAGCACAGGAGTAGGAAAACTACAGCCCATGAGTCTACTACATGTTTTTGCATAGGCTATAAGGGGTATAATAGTTTTTACAATTTTAAATAATTGAAAACAAATTTAAAAAATATTTTGTGACACGTGAAAATTATGTAAAATTCAAATATCAGTAAGCACACACACAAAAAACCAAATTTTTTGAACCACAACCTCACTCATTCACTTATGTATAATCTATGGCTTTTTTTGTGTTACTCTGGCAGAATTTAATAGTCACAACAGGGACTTACGTATGATCCACAAACCCTAAATTATTTATTACCTGGCCCTTTTAAGGAAAATGTGAGGATTTCTGACATAGTGTCCAAGATGTAACAAAAATGCACCAGACATACCAGGATAAAAGACCAAAGATCTAAGACTCAAGAAATTTTTTTTAAAAAAGCACTCAATGAAAAAAAAAAAAGCCCATAAAATAATTATATTAAAGTTACAAGATACAAATTTAAGATAAATATGACTATGGCAGACATATTCTAAGGTGACCCACAATGAGTCACGCCCATGTATTCTCTTCCTCTGAGTGCGGGCAGAACTGTGACTTGCCTCTGTTCATAGAATATGGCAAAGATTATGATGATGATATGTCTCACTCCTATGTTTACATAACATTATATAAGAATTTATCATAACAGAATGGAGCAAGAATACTTTGTTGCTGGCTTTAAAGAATTAAGCAGCTATATTTTAAGAAAATTTGTAACAGGGTCATGTAGCAAGGAATATAGGCAACATCTAGGAACTAAGAGCAGTTTCAATTGCCAGCCACAGAGAAAACACAACCTCAGTCCCATAACCACAAGGGACTAAATTCTGCTAACAACCACATGAGTTTGGAAATGGATGCCAAACTCCAGGAAGAAACACAGCTCTGCTGATGCTTTGATTGCTGGTTTGTGAGATTTGGAGCAGAGAACCCAGCTAAGCCATGCCTAGAACACCTGTCCAGTGGAAATTGTGTGGCATTTAAAGCTACTAAACATTTTAATTTGTTATGCAGCAATAAAAAGTACTATAGTTATTATTATATCAAAAAATAGATGACAAATTTTCAAATCACAGCAGAGAATGAGAAATATTATTTAAAAATAAAGTGAAAATACTAGAAGTATAAAATATAATAAGTGAAACTAAGAACTTAATAGATGTTTTAACACCACATTAGAAATAATTGGAGACAAAATCAGTGAATTGGAAGACATAACAGTAAAAAATATCTAGATTGAAGCACAGAGAGAAAAAAGTGCAATATGTATAAAAGAGCATAAGAAGCATATAGAACCCTGTGAAAAGGTCTACCATATGTATAATTAGAGTACCAGATTAATAGAAGAAATAGAATGTATCAGAAGCAATATACAAAGAAGTAGTGGCCATGAATTTTTCAAACTTGAGGAAAATATCAAGATGAAAATTCAAGAATCACCCTGAGTTACTTACCAACAGTATAAATACATATTCACTGATACATAAAATGCATGTAGGCAAATCAAATAAAACAACAGAAAGAGAAAGATAGAAAGAAAAAGTCTTAAAAGGAGTTTGAGTAAAAAGATACATTATTTTCAAGGACTAACAATAAGACTAGTAATTGATTGCTTAACAGCAGGAAAATAGAAATTAATGGAAAGACATCTTCAACATACTGAAAGAAAACAAATGCCAAGCTAAAATTCTTTCATCAGGGAAAATATCCTTCAAAAAGGAAGGCAAAAACAGTAACAGTTTTAGAAATGCAAAAAAAGAAAGAATTTGTCACAAGCAAACCTGAATTAAAAGAAACATGAAAAAGAGTTAGGTAGAAGAGAAAATCATCCTAGATAGAAACAGAAATTTTTAAAAAATGAATTTTAAAAAACTGGAAAAGATAAAAATGTGGGCAAGTAAATTAATAATTTATATTGTTCACACTAACAACCATAATGTCTATGTATTTAAAATATTTATAAATTAAAATACACAAAAATAAAAACATTAAAACAAAGATAAATTAAAATTTTATACAGTCTTTACATTTTCTTTGAACCGTAACCACTAAAATAATCATTAAGATAATATATATAACAAATTGACAAAAGAAAAATGAAAAATAAAAACACTTAATCCAAAATAAAGCAAAAAGATAAGAAGGGAGGTATATAAAAAATGAGAAACAAAGAAAACAAATCCTAATATAATACATTTAAACCCAAATATGTCAGTAATTTCATTAAATGTAATGAATATAAAAGAAATAATAATACAATTAGTAAACAGAGAGCTTCAGATTAAATAGGAAAAAAATTTGTTTACAAGAGACACATATTAATTAACAACATACAGAAAGGTTAAAAGAAGAATGGAAGTTAGTTTTTTGAAATAAATTAATAAAATAGATAGACCACTAACTAAACTAATAAAGAAGAGAGAAGAATCAAATAGACATAATAAAAAAATGAGAAAGGCAATATCCACCAGAGTATACTATAGACACCTATATGCAAATAAACTAGTAAATCTAGAAGAAATGGATAAATTCCTGGACACATGCACTATCCCAAGACTGAAAAAAGAAAAAGTCAAATCCTTGAATAAACCAATAACAAGTTCTGAAATTGAAGCAGTGATAAATAGCCTATCAACCAAAAAAAGTCCAGGACCATACGATTTACAGCTGAATTCTACCAGTGGAACAAAGAGGAATTGGTACCATTTTTTTTTCTGAAACTATTCCAAACAATTGAAAAGGAGAGAATTTCCTGAACTCATTTTATGAGGCCAGTGTCATCCTGATACCAAAATCTGGCAGAAATACAACAAAAAAACAAAACTTCAGGCCAATATTCCTGATGAACATTGAGGCAAAAATCCTTAATAAAATTCTGGAAAACTGAATCCAGCAGCACATCAAAAAGCTTATTCACCATGATAAAGTTGGCTTCATCCCTGGGATGCAAATCTGGTTCAACATATGCAAATCAATAAATGTAATACATCATATAAACAGGACTAAAGACAAAAACCACATGATTATCTCAATAGATGCAGAAAAGGACTTCAATAAAATTCAACATCCCTTCATGTTAAAAACTCTCAATAAGCCAGGTATTGATGGAACATACCTCAAAATAATCAGAATTATGACAAACCCACAGCCAATATTATACTGAATGGGCAAAAGCTGGAAGCATTCCCCTTGAAAGCCAGCACAAGACAAGCATGCCCTCTCTCACCATTCCTATTCAACATAGTGTTGGAAGTTCTGTCCAGGGTGAAGTGAAGGACTTCTTCAAGGAGAACTACAAACCACTGCTCAACGAAATCAGAGAGGACACAAACAAATGGAAAAACATTCCATGCTCATGGATAGGAAGAATCAGTATTGTGAAAATGGCCACATTGCCCAAAGTAATTTATAAATTCAGTGCTATTCCCATTAAATTACCATTGCAATTAATCACAAAATTAGGAAAAAACTACTTTAAAATCCATACGAAACCAAAAAAGAGCCTGTATAGCCAAGAAAATCCTAAGCAAAAAGAACAAACCCAGAAGTGTCACACTACCTGACTTCAAATCAAACTACAAGGCTACAGTAACCAAAACAGCATGATATCAGTACAAAAACAGACACATGGACCAATGGAACAGAATAGATAACTCAGAAATAAGACCACACATATACAACCATCTGATTTTTGACAAACCCGACAAAAACAAGCAATGGGGAAAGGATTCCCTGATTAATAAATGATACATGGAGAACTAGCTAGCCATATGCAGAAAACTGAAACTGGACCCGCTCCTTACACCTTGTACAAAAATTAACTCAAGATAGCTTAAAGACTTAAATGTAAAACTCAAAATTATAAAAGCCCTAGAAGAAAAGCTAGGCAGTATCATTCAGGACATGGGCATGGGCAATAATTCCATTACGAAAATGTCAAAAGCAATTGCAACAAAAGTAAAAATTGACAAATGAGATCTAGGATCTAATTAAACTAAAGAGCTTCTGCACAGCAAAAGAAACTATCATCAGAGTGAACAGACAACCTACAGCAGGGTGGATAATTTTTGCAGTCTATCCATATGACAAAGGTCTCATATCCAGAATCTACAAGGAACTTAAATTTACAAGAAAAAAACCAAACAACCCCATTAAAAAGTGGGCAAAGGACAGGAACAGATACTCCTCAAAAGAAGATATTTATGTGGCCAATAAACATATGAAAGAAAGCTCAACATCATTGATCATTAGAGAAATGCAAATCAAAACTGCGGTAAGATATCATCTCATATCAGTCAGAACGGCGATTATTAAAAAGTCAAGAAACAGGCTGGGTGTGGTGGCTTACACCTGTAATCTCAGCACTTTGGGAGGCTAAGGCAGGTGGATCACCTGAGATCAGGAGTTTGAGACCAGCCTGGCCAACATGGTGAAAACCCATCTCTACTAAAAATACGAAATATTTAGCCAGACAGGGTAGTGGGTGCCTATAATCCCAGCTACTTGGGAGGCTGAGGCAGGAGAATCACTTGAAGCCAGGAGGTAGAGGCTGCAGCGAGCTGACACCATTCCATTGCACTCCAGCCTGGTCAATAAGAACAAAATACTGTTTAAAAAATAATAATAATAAAGAAACAACATATGCTAGCAAGGCTGTGGAAAAATAGGAACAATTTTACACTGCTGGTGGGAATATAAATTAGTTCAAACATTGTGGAAAACAGTGTGGCAATTCCTCAAAGACCTAGAACCAGAAATATCATTTGATCCAGCAATCCCATTACTGGTTATATACCCCAAAGAATATAAATCATTCTATTACATAATCATTCATGCACACGTATGTTTACTGCAGCACTATTCACAATATCAAAGACACAAAATCAACCCAAATATCCATCAATGATAGACCAAATAAAGAAAATGTGGTACATATACACAATGGAATACTATGCAGCCATAAAAAGAAATGAGATCACGTATTTTGCAGGGATATGGATGGAGCTGAAAGCTACTATCCTCAGCATACTAACACAAGAACAGAAAACCAAACACTGCATGTTCTCACTTATAAGTTGTACCTGAACAATGAGAACACATGGATACAGGGAGGGGAACAACACACACTGGGGCATGATGGGAGGTGGGGTGTGGGGGAAGGGAGAGCATCAGGAAGAATAGCTAATGCATGCTGGACTTAATACATAGGTGATACATGGCACATGTTTACCTACATAATAGACCTGCACATTCTGCACATGTATCCCAAAATTTAAATAAAATAAAATTTAAAAATACAAAAGAATGGAAAAATATATCGTGAATACTAACCAAAAGAAGGTTGCTGTTTTATAATAATATAAGACAAAAAGATAAAAATGTATTTAGGCTTATTTTGTGGCCTGACATATGGTATTGCTTACAGAATATTCAACATATACTTGAAAAGAGAATGTATTCTTTCTTTAATGGAGTCTTTAATAAATATCAGATCTGGATGATTCACAGTATTTGTTCAAGTTTTCTATATCCTTACAGACTTTTTCTTGTTCTACAAATTACTGAAATAGAATCACTGAAATCTTTAAGTGTAATTATCGATTTGTCTATTTCTCCTTTGAAATCTGTATTTTTTGCTTCATGAATTTGGGGCTCTGTGCTCAGGTGTATGTACACTTATTAATTGTATATTTTTCGAACATGGTGACTCTTTTATCACATCAAAACATATTTCTTTGTCTTCTTCTTCCTTTTTTTTTTTTTTTTTTTTTTTTTTTTTTTTTTTTTAAAGTGGTGTATCAAAATGTACACCAGGGTGGGGTGCGGTGTTTTTAATACCCCTCACACCACTGGTGGTTTAAATTTATTAAACAAATTTTAAAAAAAAAAAAAAAAAAAAAAAAAAAAAAAAAAAAAGGAAGAAGAAGACAAAGAAATATGTT
>CAUYLG010004057.1:0-54553 GCA_963573385.1 Cacajao melanocephalus
CAGATAAACAACTTGCAATGTCTTATCAGGAGAAAGGAAGAAGGAAGGAAGGAAGGAAGGAAGGAAGGAAGGAAGGAAGGAAGGAAGGAAGGAAGGAAAGAAGGAAGGAAGGAAGGAAGGAAGGAAAAAAGGAAGGGAGGGAGGGAGGGAGGGAGAGAAAATAGGGGGTGGGAGGGAGGGAAGAGGGAAAAAGAGGGGAGATAAGGAGAAGAGAGGGGAGAGGAGGGGGAGGAAAAGGGAAGGGAGGAAAGGGAGGGGAGGGGAGGGGAGCAGAAATTAAACAGGATTATTCATCCTAATTAACTAAATTGGTCTCTTCTTCCAGTACCCTCAGAAGCCTCACTGTGGTTACTATTTCCAGTGATATTTAAAGATTTGGCAAAACACATCTTCTGTGATGAGAATCTTAATTTGTTTACTTAGAAATAGGATCATTCCTAGACTAAAAGAAGATACTGGGAAAAGGTAGCCATAAACATGATCTGCTGAGCTGATTTTTCCCATACTGCCTACCACTTCCTTGGCTGAAAGTTTAGTGGGGTCTCTCTAATTGCAAACACATATACCCATATGGATCCTTTATAACAGACATTATAACAACAGACAGACTGGGTTTGCTTGAGAGTCATCCAAACTTGAATTGTGAAGTAAGGAGTATATAAATGTATTACTCTAAACAAATACCTTGAGCAAAGTCATCCACCCAAAACTACCAAATACCTACAGGGTGGTCTAACATTTATTTGTGATTACCACTCATAATCATACTTAGCCAGGTGTGGTGGAGAGAAGAATATCTGACACAGCTGACACCAGATTGCTCTACCATTTGCACTGACCAAGTTCTGCTGGTCTCTTTCCATCTCCTCATACTGCTATGTTAGTCTGTCCTAGAGCATCTTTTCCTTGTTTCAAAGGCCATATTCCTAGTCCTTACCATTTGTTTTCTGCTAGTTTCATTTATGAATCATCTTAAGCAATTGGATTAGGTTGCTTTGCCCATACAATGCTGCACAAATATCTGTCCATAATTGTCCCTTCGCCTGAGACTGGCTGTTCTGCTTGCATGGCCCTGTGGTCCTTTGTGTCCGTCTCTCTGATCTGAGTGCTCTGTCTTGAATGCTGTCTTTATGCTTTATGTCATACCTTCGGGCTCTGCACACGTTTTACTCATGTTAATATGATTCACTGCTGAGGGTATGGGCTAAGAACAGTTCCTTTATAGATAGAGGCAGCCATGGTGACACTTTCTGAGCATCAACATTTGCATGCCCTGACTCCAAGGGTGTAGGGATTCTGATATTTAGGCATGTCACTCACGATCATGTGGGTGATGCTGGTTTGCTGCTCCTCCAGCCATCTCCAAGAACACTGACTATTGTCTTAATTAATTCTTCCAATTTCTCAGGCATGAATCTTCTACTCTTGGGACACTAAGACCCCTGCCATTTATTTTCCCGTGCATTTCTACTCATTGGAAATGTGATGCTGTTGGGGCCTTAATGAGAACCCAATAAATAGTCAACCTCTTTCCTGACTAAGTTCCAAATCAGTAGAGAAACAAAACGAAGGAAGCAGGCAGATTGTGCCAAAGTGTGACCACTGTTAAGCTGATATTAGAGAATCTGGCTTATAACCACAGACAATTAAACTTCCTCATACTGAATCCCAGAATTGGTCAGAATTATCTCCCAGACATAGCAATTCTGAGCCAGAGCGAACCCAGATAACTGCTAAGGGGAAGGAAAGTGTCTAACTATCGCCAGTTTCTCCCTCCAGACTCTCCAGAGAGTTTAGCTATTTCTCCCCTCCAGGGGAGGAGGCCAGGAGTGATATAGTAATGGATATTTCTCTACATGCATTAAAAACACCAAGAATGATCAACAGCAGCATCAAATAGTCTTTCCAGATGCATCCCATGTGCCATGCATTGTTTTAAGCCCATTACACATTTTAACCCATTTAATCCTCACGACAACCTGATGAGGTAGGTACTATTTCTAACCTCCACTTCAGCAGATGAGGCACAGAGAGAGGAATATGTTTGCTTAGTGTCAGTCTCCCAGAAAAGGACTAGAACCAGGATTTCAACCCAAGAAGTCAAATTCCAGAAACGAGGCCCTTAACTACCAAATTATAATGAGTTCGAAATCTACCGAGAATACACAAGTGTTCTCCCCTAAGAATTCCTTTCTCTATAGTCCAACCACACCTGCCTCTCAAAGCTAAGCATGAGCTCCCACTTCCTCCAAAGTCTTCTTGACAAAGGACCTCCTTGAGATTTCCTCACCTACTAGACCTGCAAGACTTCGGACCCACAAGAATAGCCTTTACTTTTAAACCTACTCATTAACAACCTGAACACTGTAGCCTTTGTTCCAGGGTGGACAGAAACCAGGGGATGCAAGGGTTAAGCCACTGAAAGATAAGGTCTGATTCATTGTAGCCTGTTATTAGATAACTCTAAGTGAATGAAATGATGTAGAGAAAAATTAGCTAAAAGTAGGGTCTGATTTGTATCTTGCAACTATCAATTACCTACCATCTCAGGGTATTATTATTAATGCCTGCTCTATGCTACATGCCAGGCACTGTTCTAAGACCTCAGTGGTGAGGTGGTAGAGGCAGGGGGTAGTGGAGAGTGAGAAATGTAAACAAAACAATCAAGCAAGTGAATAAAACCTTACTGTCCTCAGGGACCTTCTCGCCTTATCAGAAAACCCAACTTTAATTCTATAATCACATAAACATGCTACAGCACACTGGAGAAAGCATTAGGAAACAAACAGAAAAGTGCTAGATGAACAAAGGGCAGAGGAAGAGATCTTGTCTAAGGAACTAGATGTCAAGAAAATTTTTCCTGGGAAGCCATTTAGCCACAAGTGAAAATGGGTAGCTATTCACTGGCATAAGATTGGTTAGAGCAGGAAGCACATTCCAACCAGGAGGAAGAGAATGCAAAAGTCTTGGGGATGGGGGCAGTATAGGACTAATAGGCAGCTTCCTGTGGCTGGTACCAAGAGGAGATGGAATTAAGAAAGGTTGAAGCAGTACATAAGCCATGTGAGAGACATTGGAACTTACTCTAAAAGCAAGAGGAAGCTTTGCTTCATGTTCCACTAATTCATCCATTCAAAAGACAATTTTTTTTTTTTTTTTTGCAAAATGTACCAGGTGCCATCTGTGATGAGTTCCATGGATATTACAGACAGGTAAGGCAACACCCTTCTCTCTCTCTCTCTCCTTCTCAATCTGTCAACTAAGAGATGTAGATGGGATGAGGAAAAATTATAACACATTTTACTGTGATGAAAGTGGCTTGTCTCAAGTCCTAAGAGAATACGAAATGGAGTTGTCACCACATGTACCACGAAAACCATGAAGAACGAAAGAATGAAGGGAAACTATCCAGATGATTCCCAGCAGGGAGCACTTCTGTCCCAAAGAGCAAGGTGGGTCAGGAACCTAAATTATGAGTGGGCAAACAGAAGACCTGTCTATGTGTGACCTGTCAGGTAGGTGGGAATTAGAAAGAAAAAAGCCTTATATGCCATGATTTAATCTCATTGTATTAGTCTTCTCAGGCTGTTATAACAAAATAACATAGACAAATTGGCTTAAGCAACAGACATTTGTTTTCTCACAGTCCTGGAGGCTCAAAGTCCCCAGTCAAGGTCTGGCAGTGTCAGTTTCTGGGGAGAGCTCTCTTCCTAGCTTGCGGATGGCCGTCTTCCTGCTGTGTCCTCACAGCAAGAGAGAGGGAGCTCTCTGGTGTCTCTTCTTACAAGGATGCTAATCCTATCAAATCAAGGTCCCACCCTCATGACCTCCTTTAACCTTAGTTACTTCCTAAAAGCTCTATCTCAAAACGCAGTCACACTGGGGGTTAGGGGTTCAATGTGTGAATTTTAGAGGACACAATTCAGTCCATAGCACTCACAGTTAGCAAAGAGACACTGAAAGGTTTTAAGCAAGAAAGTAACATGATCAAACTATTAATTTAGAAATATACTGGTCACAGAGTTGAGACTAGATTAGAGTAGGGATGGGGACAAGACTTGAGGCAGACAGAGGAACTATACTATCATTTCTTCTTCTATGTAAGAATAATAATGATGATGATGAGCATGGAGAGAAGAGGCCAGGTAGAAAGATGCTAAGGAGGGGCCTCAGCAGGGATTGGAGACTCCAGGTTTTGGGCTCGGGTGATTGGACACAAGTGACTGCTAAGACTGGAAGCACAGGATCAACAGATTTAGGGACAGAGGTGGACAAGTAATGAGTTCAGATCTGGGAATGTTGATTTTGATGCAAAGGCAGAAATGTAGACCATCTTAAAGATCCATTCTTCTACATAAAGATCATTGCTGGGCTTTAAAGTAAAGATAAAGGCTGCGTGCTGTGGCTCATGCCTGTAATCCCAGCACTTTGGGAGGCTGAGGTCGGTGGATCACAAGGTCAGGAATTCAAGACCAGCCTGGCCAAGATGGTGAAACCTCATCTCTACCAAAGATACAAAAAATTAGTCGGGTGTGGTGGCCCACACCTGTAATCCCAGCTACTTGAGAAGCTAAGCCAGGAGAATTGCTTGAACCTGGGTGGCAGAGGTTACAGTGAACTGAGATCGCACCGCTGTACTCCAGCCTGGGCAACAGAGTGAGACTCCATCTCAAAAAATAAAATTAAAATTAATACATAAAGATGAAAACAAGAATTGGAAATTTGGTTGGTTGGCCAACTAAGAAGTGAACTTGAAGTTTTTAAGGGCTAGAGGCTTATTTAAAAGTGTTTTTGCAAAGAATATCTTAGTGCTTAGGCCTAATCTTAATTCTTAGTTCAAGCAACATGTTTCCTTGCCATCAAAATTCTATTCCCTAAATTGGAAGCTTTTACTTACTAGCATTGCATTAATACTAAATGTAGATTAATTTCTTTCTACAGAATATTCAATAGCTTAGTTCAGAGAATCAAAACTGTAGCGGGTTTAGTGGCATATAGCCTTTGGAGAAGATGTTTGTTTTGATTTATTGTACATCTACTTCTGGGCTGCTTCTCTTTGCTATGAGTCAGAAAAATTCTATAGTTAGCTAACACCTAAATTTATAGATAATCAATGAGATGATGTAGATCTTAATCTGATAGTCTGTATATGGTATTTTATACATAAAGAACTAAGACTCTGAGAGGTTAAGTAACTTGCCCAAGATCACAGAATAAGAAAGATGTGGTCAGGTTTGAAACCAGATGATTTTGTTCCAAGATCCATGCTCTTCCACTTTGTCAAAGGAATCCTGCCAGTATAATGTTTGCTCTCCTTTTGTTTAAGAAAATATCAGCTACTACTTTTCCTGTTTTAATTGTGCTTTCCTGTGCTTGTCTTGGGCCACACAGGGTGGTCACCTTTACACTCTCCAAGCCTCCAAGCTCTGGCCAGTTTCCTACCCTACCCCTTCCCTGTGTTATGCCAAATAGATTAGTTTCCTACTGCTGCTGCAACGAATTACCACAAGCTTAGCAGCTTCGACAGCATGAATGCATTATGTTACAGTTCTGTGGGTCAGAGGTCCTCTTTGGGACTCATGGGGCTATAATCAAGATGTCAGCAGGGCTATATTCTTTCTGCAGCAGAGAACCTGTCTCCTGACTGTGAGCTCTTTTTGCCTCACGGCCTCTTCCTCCAACTTCAAAGTCTGCAGCATCAGGCTGAGTCCTTCCCATGCTGCCATCTCTGTTTCTCTAACTTCTGCCAGCCTCTTCCACTTTAATAGATCCCGGTGACTTTATTGGGCCCACCTGGATAATCCTGATTAGTCAGCGGATTTGCGGCCTTCATTCCATCAGCAACCTCAATCCCCTTTGCCACACAATCTAACACATTCACAGGTTGGGGGATTGGGACATGGACATCTTTGGGAGCAATTATTCTGCCTACCACACCAAGAATTTCCAGGTTCTTTGACCCAGCAAGGCAAGGGGCTGTGTTTTGGGATAAGGACCATCAAGATAGTACTAATTAACTTCAATAGAGGGTTAAAAAATAAAAACAGGGAGGGGGCTGCCCCCGACTTTCCTCAGGCATATTGGGTGAGTAATGTAAATGAGAAAAGGAAACCAACAGTGATAAGAAGTTACTGAAGTCAGGGACCAGCCAGACTCTTAGAGCCTTTACCCACCCCTACAAGGACAAGCCTGGTTCTCCTTCCCAGAAACTCCTGTTAGCTCTCTGAATTTCATCTGGGAAGAGCCCTGCCTGCCACAGGGAAGTATATAAACTTATCGATGGATATTCAAAGTGTCTCACATAGCCCATGAGATGCGTTGGGGATGGTGGACAGATGAGTCGATTCAAAGTTATCTCAACCTCTTGGTACCCAGTGCTGCTCCTTCCAACTTCTTAACACCCATATTGGAGACCCTATAATTTCACTGAAGATATTTATAACTAAACTCCCAGGTGAGAATAGCTATCAGCACACGTGTGCATGTGTGCAGCACCCCAGGTTGCTCTTTTACGAAATATTTCTCTTTTTATAGGTTTCCCTTATCGCTTTTAACCCAATTTCACCCAGATATATGAACTCTGGAGGGAGGGAAAATGGGAGGATGATTAGAGTCAGGCTCCAGTAACACGCCACTGCGGGACCTTTGGCAAATTATTTCATCTCCCTGGGCCTCAGTTTTCTCACCTATAAAGTGAAGAAGATAACACCTGTCCTACATGCTTATTATAAATATTAAGAGATTCTATGTATGTTGTTTAGCCCAACACCTGGCACACAGATGGTGCCAATGTCCTTTAGTTTCTGTTCTCCCCACCTACAAGGTTCATGAGTCAATAATAATTAGAACAACCCGATAGCAACAAACACTGATTAGTTGTATTTATGTGCCAGTCACCATGCTGAGCCCTTTGCAGGCATCATTACTTGTAAACTTATATATCACAACCATCGAACAATGTAAGTTTTCCTGTTATATCTTCTTAACAGATAAAGAAACTGAGACTCAGAGAGGCTAAGTAAATTCTCCAAGGTCACAGTGAAAGGAAAGTGATTTAAACCCAGTTGGGCAGAACTTTAAAGACCAAGTTCTTAGAAACTTGGTCTAGCTAGATGTAGAGATATGACCATAAAAAGATTTTTTAAATTAAACTGAAACTTCCCATGCCTTTTTTGGCCTTCCGCCTACAATAAGCACTCCCAATTTCTAGCCACCAACCAGGTTATTTTCTCCAAGCTCTCCTACCACCTGGATTCCAAAGCCCAGAAAACGAAGAAACATGTTTACCTGATTAATCTGTGTGATCGCTGAGCCATCACCCATCAAAGGGCTGGCTTTGCCAGGAAGCAATTAGTGCCTAATTGACAATGGCTGGTGTCTCTGTATCTGTTCCCTAGATCTGCCGACAGCTTCCCTCAACCAGAGTATTTTATTATAAAAATCATCTCTGGTGAGGCTTCCAGGGCCTGCATTCTAGGTGAGAACAAGCTGAAGGAGAGCATTGGGCTGCCAGATAGGGGAGAAGACCCTGGAGTCCTGCCTGGACTCAGCTCTGGCAGAAGCCATGTGCTTAGTCCAGGCTGCTATAACAAATTGCCATGGACTAGGTAGCTTAAAAACCAACATTTACCCAGTCTATCATTGAGGGGCATTTGGGTTGATTCCATGTCCTTGCTATTGTGAATAGTGCTGCAATGACCATACATGTGCATGTATCTTTGTAATAGGATGATTTATATTCCTTTGGGTATATATTCAGTAATGGGATTGCTAGCTCAAATGATATTTCTGGTTCTAGATCTTTGGAGCTGAACAGTGAGATCACCTGGACACGGGGGGGCGGTGGGGGAACAACACACACTGGGGCTTCACCAGGAATAAGGTGGGAGGAGGGAGAGTATTACAAAAAAAAAATAGCTAATGCATGCTGGGCTCAATACCTAGGTGACAGGTCAATATGTGCAGCAAACCACTATGTACACGTTTACCTATTTAACAAACCTGCACATGTACCCCAGAACTAAAAATAACAATAAAAATAAATAAGAAACCAACATTTATTTCTTACAGTTCCAGAGGCTGGGAATTTCTTTTTTTTTCCCAGTGGGTACAGGTGCAGGTTTGTTACATGGGTAGATCCTGCATCTGCATGATGCTGAGGTCTGGGGTATAACTGATCCAGTCACCCAGGTAGTGAACATAGTATCCAATCATTATTCAACCTTTGTCCCCTACCTTCCTCCCCACAACTAGTCTCCAGTGTCTATCGTTATCATCGTTATGAGTACCCAGTGTTTAACTCCCACCTATAAGTGAACATGTGGTATTTGGTTTCTGTTCTTGTGTTAATTTTCCTTGGATAATGAGGCTGGGAATTCTAAGATAAGGGTGCCAATATGGCCGAGTTCTAGGGAGGCCTCTTTTCCTCGTTAGGCCTTCACATGGCTGAGAGCAGAGACAGAGGAAGCAAGCTTTCTCCTGCATCTTATCCTAAGGGCACTAATTCCATTCCTGAGGGCTCCACCTTCATGACTTAAGTATCTCCTAAAGCCCCACATCCTAATACCATCCCACTGTGAGTTAGGGTTTCAACATATGGATTTCGGGGCAAGACAAGCATTCAGTCCATAGCACCTTTAATAATCCCACTGAATCCACAGACAATGATTGGCCACAGAAATTAACCATGACTGCTTCATCTCAGAATCCCTTGTCCTGGCACAGTGCCTGGTCCATTGTTATGTGCTGAATTATTGCTCCCAAAACAATATGCTCTAGTCTTAACCTCTGGTTAGGGGTTGTGTGTGAATGTGGAATTAGGGTCTTTTCAGTTGTAATCAAGTTAGGATGAGATCATTGGTGAATCCTTAATCTAATGTGGTATTCTTATAAGAGTAAAAGAAAAGACATAGAGACGCACAGAAAGAGCAAGAGTATGGAGGCGGAGGCAGAGATTGCAGTGATGGATCTACAAGCCAGAGATCAGTGGTCACCACCAAAAGCTAGAAAAAGACAAGGAAAAACTCTTCCCTAGAGCTTTCTGAAGTAGCATGCCAATACCTTGATTTCAGACTTCTAACCTTCAGAACTGTGAGACAATACATTTCTGTTGTCTGTTTAAAATTTTTATTTATTTATTTATTTATTTATTTATTTATGACATGTTCTGCTCTGTCACCCAGGCTGAAGAGCAGCGGCATGATGGCTCACTGTAACCTCTGCCTTCCAGGCTTAAGCGATCCTCCCACCTCAGCACCCCTAATACCTGGGACTGTGGGTGTATGCCACTACGCCCAGTGAATTTTTGCTTTTTTTTTTTTTTTGGTAGAGATGGGGTTTTGCCATGTTGCTCAGGCTGATCTTGAACTCCTGGGCTCAACATATCCTCCTGCCTCAGCCTCCCAAAGTGCTGGGACCATGCCCAGTCCATTTCTGTTGTCTAAAGTCACCAAGGTTTTTATACTTTGTTATGGCAGTCTTAGCAAATTGATACAGAGAGTGTCTGAACAGAATTCCTGAGCTCATCTCTGACCAGGAGTCTTGGAGACAAAATCCTGAGGTTCACAAGTTAGCTCCCCGTCTTATTTAGCTGTGCAACCATAAGTAAAGTGTGTAAACTTTGTAGGTCTTAGTTTCTCTTCCTATAAAATGAAAATAAAATGGCACCTACCTCACAGAGGATTGAGTCAATAATTTTAAAGTGCTTGGTACAGTACTTGTTCTATAGGAAGAGTATAATAAATCTTAGCTAGTGTTTGTATCTGTGTTATCTCCAGAACTACATGATTTCTGCCTGGCAGTTTTTCTTTATGCCTGGTAGGGTTTCTGTGATAACAAGGGCTTTCTTGATGACATGAAATATGGTGTCACTTTTTAGAGGTTCATTCTTGATCCTCTACGTAGTAGATACTTTTGGTGCCTCACCCATGTCCCCTTGGGTCACCCGCAAGGTCACTATCTAGCTTGGCAAGCACTGAAGAATCCTATGCCTCTTGGCCTGAGTGTGTTCTCTGAACACAGAACATGCTCAGCACTCCTGGGGAAGACTACATGGGTTCAAGGTCAACGAGCTGAAACCAGGGAACAAGGGATTAACCCTCCAAACCATGAGGGAAGAGATTTGATAAAAAAAAATTTGTCTTTGCTTTTCAGTAGGACAAATTTGCAGAAGTGTATTTCCAGTGGGTTCTCAGTGCAGTTGGGGCCCAGTTGCCCACAGTAGGTACCCTCTCCATTAGGAATCAGCAAATATGAACCAAATATAGCTAGACACTTGTTTTTAATAAAGTTTTATTGGAACATAGCCACACTCATTTATTTGCATGTTGCCTTGCCTATGCCTGCCTTCACAGTACAACAGTGTGGAGTCGAGTAATTAGAGACCATATGATCCAGCAAGTCAAAAATGTTTACTATCTGGGCCTGTACAAAGAACATTTGCTGGCCTCTGCTCTAGAAGAAGCATACTTACTGGTTTCCTTTTCTTCCCCAACTCACTTCCCCACTTCTTTGCATTCCTTACTGGGAGCACCCCTCTCCCAAACAAGCTACCTACACCCAAATCCCTGTGTTGGGGTTGGCTTTTGGAAGGATCCAAAATAAGATGCTCTGTTAGACCAACTCCATCTCCAGACCTAACACAGTGGCTCGCATGGAGCAGGTTCTCAAATATTTGTTGTATAAATGAACGGATGGAAAGTAGACAGAAGCTGCACTAGGTCACAAATCAAAGAACTTTGTTAAAAGGGACAGCATTACTAAGATGGACCCTAGGATCAGGTAGAAAAACAGAGCTTTGATACCCTAGGTACTGCTTCTCTGCCCAATGAACACTTCTGTTTTCTGAAATCCCAATGTTACCACATCATAAATAAACTTGACTCCTGCAGGAACATTCTCTGAAAGGGTAAATACTCCGTCTAAGATTAGGCACGTAGAACACAAGCTCGCATTTTGGGCCTTAGGACAGGTACTTTGATAAATTTGTTACCTAAGTAAATTAAGATAATTGAAAGTAAAGGGGGTAGGGTGCTGAGAGAGGAAAGTCAGGAAGCTGTCCTACACTTAGGGGGACCCATCTCTGGTGGAGTTGTCTTGTTGTACCCTCTCATCAGCTCCCTGTAATAGCTAAAAATATGTTTAAACATTTTCCCAAAGGCATATCATAGGACTGGGACTTGAAGTCAGGAATGTTCTTTCTATCACATGTGGGCCCCCTCCCAGGTTTCCTGAGCATCTCCCGTGTGCTGCTCACAGCACTTGGCAGCTTTTCATTCTATGCCAATGTGAAGGCTTTGTCTATTTTGAGGTAGAGGAACCCTGCCTCGCAAATTCAGGAAATGACATCTCACTTCAGATTCAAGTGTTGGACAGTCATTTTTGTATTCCAGGAAATGTGACAGGCATTGACGTAGCTGTGAGGATGAAATTTGCAGACCTCCTACAGCAGGGAACATAACTGACCTTGGATCCAGTTGTACCTGAAATCGATCACATTTGTGCCCAAGTACCCCCGACAACACAAGCTGCCCCCACAATGACTAACTGCAGCAAAGACACCAAAGCCAACCTGTTCCTGAGAGACATGGAACTCCAGGACATCTTTGTTGGCCAACTGAAGCTCAAGGACTTCCCAAAGGCTTTGTCAACCCTTCTGTAGACTAAACAATAGTCTGGGATGCTTCCACCAACTTCCTCTCCCTCTCCCCTTCACTGGGGTCAGAGTTACACTGCCCTCTGAGGCTCTCCCAGCCTTTCCAAACTCCTGACCTATTTCCTTTCTCACAGGCATTCCTTCCAACAACATCTTAACATGTCTCACCCCATCTTGGTGTCTGCTTATTGATAGACCTAACCCAATGCAGGCAGTTCACTGAATCTCACAATTTTAATCTCTAGTTTTTAAATAAATCCTCAAGAAATAGATTAGCCCACAGCCAAACAGCCAATTACAAAAGTCCTAGTGCTCAGATTTAGTGTCTCCTGACTCCAAAATGTGCATTCTGTGCACTTGCTTGCCTCACAGAATTGGCTGTTTCATTCCCACACAGAAATTTCCACAGAGATTAAGAGGCATCAGGTGCTTGTGGGTTACTCTCAAAAAACATGGAGACTAAGAAGATATACAACACTTTGAGTAATGTAGGAGAGTGAAAAGACAATATGAGGAGCTTACAGGTGTACTGAGGGCATGATTCAGCAAGGAGGGGAGACAGACCCACAGCACTCATTAATGCAGGAAGGCATAGAGAGAGAGATGCTTGAAACCATTTTGGACATTCTATTTAGCAAGAAAGTGTAAATAAATATCTGTACAACTGAAAGAAAAGAAAGACATAAAACACTATTTTCGAAAATGTAAGACAGGGAAAATGAAGCAAAATTAGTCAGATGTAGAGTAGCATCTCTGGTGAGGGATTCAGGATTTTTGTAAACCTGGTAACTTTGTCCTCAACTTCATAACCAAGCAAGGTGAGGGTGTGATGGCAATGCCAGAGGTAAAACAGAGAACCCCTTCTATGTGGTCAGCGAATAGCCACTTCCCTGAGTTCCCCCACCTGACTGTGCTCAACCTCTCCCACCCTGTCTCATCCCCAATTACAGGGAACCAGCAATTACAGGGTTAATGCCTGGCATAACAGAACAAATCTAAGAATCCAGTCCTAACTCTTTGGCCAGAATCTACTCTGATTGGTCCAACACCAACGTAGACTGTCTGCCAGATCATCTTCTCCAGGCAACCCTCCCTGATCCTTCAATGGAGTGAGCAGTCTGCCACCACCCCACAGCTTCTCTGCTTATTTCCATCACAGTCTATACCAGGTTGTATTGCCTACAAACTAAGAGTGTGTGCCTCCTCAAACAGAAGCTACATCTTTGGTTCATTAGTGCAGTGTTTGGCACATAGTAGCGGCTCAATAAACCCCAGTTCAATAATTGAATGCACAGATTGGGGAGGGCTAGATGCATCATGAGAAAGAAAAAATTGTTTGTTTGTACTCTGAACAGCATAACCAAGGTGTTCTCTGAAATGACTATATCATATTTGAATGTATCTTTTACATCAAATATAAAACTCTTTCCAATACACCTGACTTCTGGCTGTACCCACACCAGTTGTGTGTCTAAGAGCCAAGGACTTAACCTTGTCTAAGCTGCCCTGAAGTTATGGTGTGACCTAGACTTTAGAAGGCAGCTCCTTCACGTGGCCACTGACAAACACACAGTGTAGCTGCAAAAGACGGATCATGACTAAACAGCCACTCCATTGATTGGGGATGGGATTTGCTGAATCCTTGAGCCAGAAATATTTTATTTGTTCCATTACTTTATCCTTAGAAGAATTCTGTGAGGCAGTTATTATTATTTTACAGATGAAGAAAGCATGGGGCTTGACATATCTTTTCCAAGGAGGTACAGTTAATAAGAGGCATGGCAATGATTCAAACCCAAGACTTTGTTTCCTAATTCAAAGTAAACAGCTTTCTAACCTAACTCCCAAACCAGGTCTCATGACTCAGGGCCATGGTCTCCTCCTCTCTGAGAATTAGGGCCAGGGAGCTCAGGCTGTCTCAATGTTCCCTAAGAGGATGTAGAGTTACAACTGTGGGTCTTCAGAAGGGATAGAGAAGAAGAGGACAGGACGATTCCAGCGGATGCTTCCCAAGTACCCTGGGTTGGGAAAAAAGCTACTTACATCCTGCTTAATGCCCATTACAAAGAAATACCCTAAAATATTTCCCTTCCAGCATAGAGGCACTCAGCCTTCAGAGATACAAGACTGTAGTTTCCTGAACACTGGGAAATGCCTCGCTCATCTTTCTATCTCAAGCGTTGGACTCAATAATTTTCTATGGACTTAAACTGAACTGTATGTCTAAGCCAGTGCTTCTCAACTTAAGGCCATTTAAAACATAGTATTAAGGAAGTGGGAAGAGGGGGAACTACTTTGAAATTAGACTGGGTACAAAGTGAGTATGATGAGATTTATTTAAGAAAGAAAAATTAAAAGAGCTAAACAGAAGAATTTGACAAGCAGACAAAATACAAAGACAAAGATTGTACAAGTATTTGAAAAGTACAAACTAGAGTAGGGAGTATCATATAGTATGATTGCTAATTTGGTATATAATGAGAGTAACTTGGGAAAATGGTCTAAAGGTAGGAAATGAGTGTGCAAGGCAAGCAGAGTCTAGGGACTAGCTGATTTAGGGAGATGGTTTGGGATGGGGAATTTAGAGTTCCAAGCCTCCAGAATCAGTGCTTGATGGCTTTGGGCAAGCAAACACACTCATCTGTTCATCCATATACCTAATATGCATTAAACACTTGCTACGTACCAGGAACTCTGCACAAAGCCAGGCCAGGCTACCTGCCCTAGTGAAAGACAATCTTTCAGAGAGAAAAATACTAACAAGCAGTGGCAGCAGGGACTGGTGAGTTTTACAGTGGGAGCTGCAAGAGCACATCCAGGGATCCTTCTTGGTTTGTGACACAGGGAAGTCTCCTTGACAAAGAGATGACCAGAGACTATAAAGTAGAAAAGGCGTTGGCCACTGAAGACAGAGGTGGAGAGTGTTCCAGGAAGAGGGAGAAGCATGTGAGATGGGAGGGCAGTGAGAGAGTTAAGGAGCCTCCAGAAAACTGGAAGAAGTTTGGAGTGGGAGAGGGAGGATGACAAGGCATGATTCAAGGAGGAAAAGGCAAGAGCCAGCTGGAACTGGCCATATGTGGTAGGCACCTTCAGAGAAATAGGGAGCTACTGAAGGGTGAGGAACCAGGGAGGAGCAAGATGCTAGCTGTATTCTAGAAAGGTCCTCGTGGCAGAAAGGTAAAGAAAAGATTGGATTGGTGAGAATCGGTTCAGGAAGAGCAGGCTAAAAGCTGTTCGGCAGTCTGTGAAAATATAATGAGAAAAGTCCTCCTCAGACAGTGACACGTGAGCTGAGCATTAAAGGAAGAGAAGAAAATTGTGAAGGGAAATCCTGGCAGATGCATGGCCTAGGCAAAGACAGAGGTACAGAAAGAGCATAGGGTCCAGGAACAGCCATAACTCCCTGTGGCTGCAGTGTGGCAGGAGTGACAGGGGCCAGTCATGAAACACCTCGCATGTTAAGCCAAAGGATAGAGACCTTCTCCTCTAAAAGCCAGTAGAGTGGAGCAGTTTAGAGCAGAGGTTTGGGATCAAAACAACCAGGGTTCGGATCCCAGCTCTACTGCAGCCTGTGTACTGCTGGTCCGTGAACTGACAGCTGAGTCTCAGTTTCCTCATCTATAAAACGGTAACACTGTATGGAGTAAAAGATAAGGGCACAGTGAGCCATCACAGAAGCAGTGGGGCTGCATTCTAGGTACTCTTAGGACAATGCATAGAACATACTCTTGTTTTTCTTTCGCAGAGAGCCCTGAAGAGATTAACCTTCGACCTGTCCAAAGGGCTTGAGTGGACAAGGCACCCAAAGGCTCAAGTCATGTGAAAATGTAGTTTTTTCCATAACAGAACCAATCCATGTGGAGGCTCCACTGGGCCTCTGATCCTCTGTCCCATATGTTCTTCAGTGTAAAGTGCCTCGACATCTCCTGCTTGGATCCCCAGTTACCACCCTGTATCCTGTCAGTGCAAGCCATTACCTTCCTTGGAATGGGGGCCTCCCACTTCAACAGCTTCTTCCTCTCCCAGGCCTTACGGAGGACAGCACTCTCCCCAACCTTCCCATGCCCTGACCAGGCCAGGGCAACTATGACCTAAAGAAATTAAAAGTTATACAACTTGGTTTGGGCCTCCAGCAAGTCTGGGCCCCCAGATGAACACAGCATGTCTGCCCTCTGAACCAATACATGTCCCACTTCTCCATTCCATGTCCTGTGGCCTGATCCATTTATTCCATTTGCCAGCTAAGTCCCATGGTGTAGAGCCAGATGCAGAACCCAAACCACTGTAATCAAAGCTCATTTCTACTTGACAGCTGTGTCACCTTGGCAAGGTAACCTTCTCCATTGTCTATTTTTTCATCTGCAACACAGGTATAATAATGGCATTTGCTTCATGAGATACTTGTGAGGGTCAAATGAATTAAAGTATGCAGAGTGTTCAGTAATAATAAAGTGTTTACGACAACAATGATGATGGGTCTGGGAGCTGCTAAGAGGTCAGGAAACCTCATTCTCCTTCTTTAGTGTAAAGTTTTGTAGGCTGCACAGAGAGCTGATGGCCTTATCATGTTTCACACATGCTAGAAACACCCCACCTGTGACCTCTACCATCTAATGTCAGGCTAGTGCTCAAGGCAAATTTCTAAAAGATAGGCATTTGTGATAAGCTTTCTCTCCCCCTGGGAAGCCTGGGATATTACAGCAGAAGGAGTGAACCGTGTCTGATCTCCTAATCTTCTAGTAAGAACACCCAGAGAGGGGCAGTGACTAGCCTGAGGTCACACAGCTAATGGGTAGAAGCCTGGTCCACAATCCATGGCAATTGACAAGTCCTACCTGTACTGTGCAACAAATCTGTGGTGGAGGGAACCACAAACTTACTAACATTCACTGAGGACCAATTATGTGCCAAGCCCAGAAACAGAGGCTTTACATTTATGAACCCACCTCATCTTCACAGGAACTCCAGGAACTGGATGCCATCATTCCCATTTTACAAGTGAGAAAATAATTACAAAGGTTGCAAACCCATACAGGCATGTGCTGTGGGCAAGACTCTTTTGTCTGTGTGTGTGTGCACATGTATGCTCATTTGGTCCTTATAACAACACTCTGAGGAGGCAAAATATTGTTTCCATTTTATACATGTGGAAGCTGAGGCACAGAACACTAAGTAACTTGTCCAAATCACAGAGCTGATAAGTAGCAGGGTCAAGATTTGAATCCAGAAAGTAGGTCCCAGAGACCGTCTTTGCTGAAGTTCTATACCTTGAACACATAGAACAAGGATTCAAAGCCAAGCCCAGTTGACCCTGGAAGTCACAGTCTTCCATTACCCACACTCCTTCCTGGCCCCTCCTGGGTGCCTGGCCATATTCTAGCCCCTGCGGGATGCCAGCAGCTGACGCACCTGGCATTTCTAGGGGCTTCCCTGAGCCGTTAAGCCAAGTAAAGTAGTACTAACAATCCTGCCAGGCTGGGGGCTGCTGAGTTCAGCTAGAAGTGTGTGCACTGGGGATTAAGAGAAGAGAGCAAGCTGGGCACAATGGCTCAGGCCTGTAATCCTAGCACTTTGGGAGGCCCAGGTGGGTGGATCACAAGATCAGGAGTTCGAGACCAGCTTGACCAACATGGCAAAACCCCGTCTCTACCAAAAATACCAAAAAAAAAAAAAAAAAAATAGCCAGGTGTGGTGCCCCATGCCTGTAATCCCAGATACTCAGGAGGCTGAGGCAGGATAATCTCTTGAACCCTGGGGGCAGAGGTTGCAGCGAGGTGAGATCACACCATTGCACTCCAGCCTAGCCTGGGCAGCAAAGTGAGACACAGTCTCAAAAAAAAAAAAGGGAGAAAAGAGAGCATGAATTTTTTCTTTCTGGCCACTGACCAAGGCACTGAAATTTGCAGAATAACTGCCAGATGGGTTACTGAATCGCTGAGCATCCCAATTACCAGTCTCTAAAAGCCCAGTTCCCATTCCAAACCCAGAGTAACTCACGGCAAATGTCATCCTCACTCACACCACAGGTCACTTCAATTTCTGAGCGGGTACACATTCTCATGGCGAGCACTCTTTCCCCTCTCCTTGCCCTTTATCTCTCTGATTTTCATAGAGCTGAGCTCTGTGAAATGAGTGGCTGCTTCCAACCCTGCCCATAGTCCTGAAAACCCTGCACTCTGCACAATGGCAAGGAATAATGGTTCCACTATCAGCAGAGGCCTCTGTGCCACTGGCATGATGCTGGAACCTCTGCAGTAGACCACACGCTGCCCCGATGCTGGCCAGCTCCCCTGTGTGCCAGCAGCTCTTTCATTTAGGTCAAATCACAGCATCTCTTCAGAAAGCAAAGCCCCTCCCAGTCTGCGTCCCTCTAGGTCCTGAGAAAGGCTTTCTTCTCCCTTAGTGCCAGACACTTCACCTCTACACTTGACAGATCTCAGATGCAGATCCCTGGCCTGAAATGAGGAGGAAGAAGGCTTCTTTTTATTTTTATTTATTTATTTTATTTTTATTTTTTTATTTTTTCAGACAGAGTTTCACTCTATCACCAAGGCTGCAGTGCAATGGCACAATCTTGGCTCACTGCAACCTCTGCCTCCCGGGTTCAAGTGATTATTCTCCCTCAGCCTCCCAAGTAGCTGAGATTACAAGCATGCGCCACCACACTGGGCTAATTTTTGTATTTTTAGTAGAGACAGGGTTTTGCCATGATGGCCAGGCTGGTCTCGAACTCCTGGCCCCAAGTAATCTGCCTGCCTCAGCATCCCAAAGTGCTGGGATTACAAGTATGAGTCACTGCCCCTGGCCAATTTTATTTTTTTTAAATAACTTTTTATTACACTACAGCCTGGGTGACAGAGTAAAACTCTGTCTCAAAAAAATTAAATTAAATTAAATTAAAAAATAACTTTGGCTGAGGCAGGTGGATCACCTGAGGTCAGGAGCTGGAGTCCAGCCTGGCCAACATGGCGAAACCCTGTCTCTTCTAAAAATACAAAAACTAGCTGGGCATGGTGGCATGTGACTGTAGTGTCAGCTACTCTGGAGGCTGAGGCAAGAGAATTGCTTGAACCTGGGAGGCAGTAGTTGCAGTGAGCCAAGATTGCACCACTGCATTGCAGCTTGGGCAACAGAGCGAGGCTCTGTCTAAAATAAATAAATAACTTTGAGCACATCTACTGCTTGTGCCTAGAACTCTGGATGAAGGAACATCAATGAAAACATCTCTGTTCTTGCCCTCTTATCTGGCAAAGGAGGAATGAGGCAGGGAAGAGATCTACAGAAAGACAAAGACAGCACAAAACAGCCTTACATTTGTCTACAGGGAATTAGAAAACGCAATATGAATCAGAAGCTACTATAGGGGCCAAGAAAGCATGCTAAATTTAGTGTGGGGGTGCAAATCTAGATGGCAGCCTGTTCTATAAACAACGTTCGATTGGAACACAGTCACTCCCATTCATTTACATATCGTCCATACCTGTTCTCGCTTTACAGTGGCAAAGCTATAAGACCATATGCCTTGGAAAGCTGAAATAATTTGCTATCTGGCTCTTTACAGAAAAATTTTCCTGATCCCCCCAGTGTACGATATTCCTGGCCCCATTGAGTAATTTATACATTTAATTCTATTCAATCGTCACAGTCATTCTAATACTGTGGGTATTATCAATTCCTTTGGAGCTGCAGGCTTAGGGAAGTCAAGTCGCCTTTCCCAGGTCACATAAAAGTTAAGCAAAGTATTTGGATTTGACCCAAAAGCACTGACCTTCCTTCACACCAGTGAGCTAGGACTTGTGCTCTACCTCTAAGTGGGAGGATTTCAATGAAGAGCGAGGAGCTATGGAAAACATACCAGTGAGGATGCATGGCTCGGGTGAAGGCAGATGGGCAGGAGGGAACACAGCCAATAGCACAGGGGATGTTGAGAGAGTATCAGAATTTCAGAGCTTGATGGAGCCTTTGAGATCAAGCTCATCATACTATAAGAGGATAGACTGGAGACCAGGGAGGCAGAGCAATGGGCCCAAGGTCAACAGGGAGAGAGCCTTATGGTGAGCAAAACACCCTGAGGGACTTTGCAGGGACTGGGTGCTTCTGGCCATGCCAATCAGGCCTATCAGTTGTCCTGTGTTCACTCTGGGCTGATGTCAGTCCCAGGGAGCACCAAAGCTGCGAGTACCGTCAGGCTCTTTGAAGTCATAATCAAACCGATTGTGGACTTGCTGTTTGTTTTAACTACACGCCCTCATGTGACTGCAGTTTTTGTTTGACCAGGTGTAGAGAAAGGACACAGGACTGGAAAACAGCTAACCTGGCATCCTGTTTGTCACTGGCTCCATGTGTGACCTTGGGCAAGTCATTCAAATGCTCTGGGTCCAGTCTCCAGCTCATGGGGTACAGGGGAAACGGGACTGGGATAAATAACACTTCCCTAACAGTTCAAAAAATTTTAATAATAATTAATAAATATTTATAAAAATTTGAGCTTACAGGAAAGTGTTATTTATCCCAGCCGATATTCATTAAACATGATGAATTAATACAGAAATCATTAAGGAATCCAAAGAGGACTCACCAGTTGATTGGCCATCAATGTGTGTGTGGTGTGTGTGTGTGTGTGTGTGTGTGTGTGACAGAGTCTCACTCTGTTGCCCAGGCTGGAATACAGTGGCACGACCTCAGCTCACTGCAACCTCCACCTCCCAGGTTCAAGTCATTCTCGTGCCTCAGCCTCCCGAGTAGCTGGGACTACAGGCTGCCACCATGCTTGGCTAATTTTTGTATTTTTAGTAGAGATGGGGTTTCATCACGTTGGTCAGGCTGGTCTCGAACTCCTGACCTCTGCCAACCTTGGCCTCCCAAAGCGCTGGGATTACAGGCGTGAGCCACCGTGCCCAACCAGCCATCCTTTTGTTAGTCAGATTTCATCTCACAAAATCAAGTATGAATTACTTGAATTTCTGAGACGTAGAATATCTCCAACTAGAATTCAGGCATTTATTTCACCAAAAGTATTCATTGAGTTTATTTTTTGCCCATATTTGAGCTTTATGCTCAAACGAATGCCTGAATTCTAGTTACAGACAAATGTAAAGATTGAGCTCACAGCTGTGAATAGTACAGGAATAGACAGTGCAATGCAGTGTGACAAATGCCATTCGTAAGAGGCTGTCAAGAACAGCTATGCCCTGTGGCTTTAGAGCCAGCCAGCCTGGGTTCAAAACCTGACTACACCACTAATTGTCTGTGCAGCCTTAGACACATTCTGTAACTTCCTTGTGCCAGACATCCTCATCTGTAAAACAGAGATAAAAATAGTATCTGTCTCAGGGTGGTTGTGGAGGATG
Organism: Cacajao melanocephalus; assembly: GCA_963573385.1. Classification (NCBI taxonomy): domain Eukaryota; kingdom Metazoa; phylum Chordata; class Mammalia; order Primates; family Pitheciidae; genus Cacajao; species Cacajao melanocephalus. The sequence continues at coordinate 21,004 of CAUYLG010004057.1, forward strand.
AATTGAGCTAATTCTTGTACAGCTCTAGAAATGTGCCTGTGCAAGGAAGCATTCTGTGAACATGGGCTAGTACGATGATGATGGAGATTTACTTGGTGACAAAGGAGAAAAAAGAAAAGGCACCTATATGAACCAGGCCTCCAGGGCTCAGGGGATGTAAAAGCACAGGCTTCTTCTTAAGGAAGTAGCATCAAAACCGAGGCTGACAGGATGAGCAGGAGTCAAGGTGAAGGGTAGAGAGTGCAGTTGAGAAAGTTTCCCAGGCAGTGGGCATGGGGTGTGCAATAACCCAGAAACAAGGGCAAATGGAAGTTTCGGGGAACCACAAAGAATGCTGGCAGGGTAGGCTGGGGAGATAAGCCTCAATCTGATAAACACCCTCTCCCACTTCTGCTCTGGAGCTAGAGATGTATAACCCATCATACAACTTCTCTGCAGAGCTATGTCATAAATTCTGGGGGAATCCCACACCGGCCTTAGAGGCTGTGTCACGCTGGAAATTGGGACTCAAGTTGGCATTTGGTCAGACAGGAGACTTGCCAAAAGCTGCAAGGGGAGAAGAGCCCAGGGTGAGTGCTGGCTGTGTGAAGTGGGGGTCACCCAGGGAAGTCAACCACTGCTGCAAAAATGGAAGGGGCTGGAGGAGCTAGAGTTGAAAACATAGCCAAGAGGGCCTGAGGGCAGCCAAGAAAACATGGAAAGAGTAAGAGTGGAAAATAAGCAACAGTGTTCTAGACAAGAGCCTGAAAAGGGCTGGAAAGCCAGAATCCTGTTTGCACAGACCCAATCACAGGGTGTGCAGATAGTCCAGCCTGGTGAACCAGATGGCCAAGAATCTGGACAGATCAGAAACACCCCTATGTACTATAGTTTGAGTCATGAGGGTTAGTCTGGGCAGGGGTTAGCAGAGGGAAAATCTCTATATAGACCCTTGAGTGTACTCAAATATTGCCCTTCCTGCATGGGGCTAGGACCATTCCCACCCTCATCACCCACTGGGGAGGTATTAGCTTTGAACAGACACAGCTCTAGAGACAGAAAGTCTCCAGTCACCAGTGCCCTCCATCTCATATACAAGTAAGCAGGGACAATAATAGAACTCTTGCAGTGTATTGCATGAATACATACAGGCAAAGGGCTTAAAAATAGTGCTTGAACCACAGTTCTATTGATTTTACTTTATTCATGTAAGAAAATGTATTGAAGCATACTTCTAGGTTCCATGTTGCTTGCTTAGAATACAAAGCTGAGGCTGGGTGCAGTGGTTCACTCCTGTAATCCCAGAACTTTGGGAGGCCGAGGAGGGTGGATCACTTGAGGTTAGGAGTTCGAGACCAGCCTGGCCAACATGGTGAAATGCCATCTCTACTAAAAATACAAAAATTAGCTGGGTATGGTGGTGCGCACCTGTAGCTACATGGGAGGCTGAGGCAGGAGAATTGCTTGAACCCAGGAGGCGGAGATTGCAGTGAGCCGAGATTGCACCACTGCACTGCAGTCTGGGCAACAGAGCAAGACTACATCTCGGGGGGAAAAAAAATTACAAAGCTGAATATGGCATGATCCCTGGACTCAAAGAGCTTGTAATCTAGTAAGTAAGCCAGGCAAGCAGGCAGATAAGTGCAGAACAGAGTTATAGTGGAGTTACAGAGGGAGTCCCTATGAGACTGAGAAAGGGCAAACAAGTAGGGAACAAAAAGATAGATGGTAAATACAGAATTACATATCCTGATCTCCAACACCTCTAAGGGTGGCCCAGGGAGGGAGGAGAAACACATGACAACAAAAACAAGAACCATGAACATTAGGTGGTGACTCTGCCCTGAGAAGACACAGGCCTGCCCTCTTGCCAAGCCAAAAAATCTGCCTATTAGAGAAGACACTGTCCTCTGTGAAGAAACAGAAAAAGATGCCAATGTCCCACACTTGGGACAAATATATACATCAAAGAGTTACCAACAAGTTGTGACTGAGTCTGCTTTCCTTCCTGACATTCAAGCTTCTGGGTTTTTATTGTTCCCAATCGATTTATAGATGCAATAAAAATAAATACAAGAGGCAATGGGTTTGTCCTATGTGAAAAAGGAGGCATCAGCGAGTTTCAGATATATTCAGGACTTTAATTTCTACTTGAAGTTTCATGTTTTGAAAATTAAATATATGAAGAATTAGAACAACTATAATTCTTGGTAGCTCTAACACTAAAACATTCAAAACAAGGCGGGGGCGGGGGGGAAAAAAGGTCTTGCCCACAAAGTAAAGTGAGTGGAAGTAGTTACCAGAATAATTCAAGGCTCTCTAACATCAGATTTGCTAAGTTTTTGACTTGTTTCTGATAACTGTGAAAACTGGATCTAAATCACATCCTTAGGGGTCTTTCTTTCCATCTGCTCCCGGGAGGACATTTGAGCACAAATATATAAAGCAGTGTTGGGTTAAACTATTTTTTAAAATTTGATTTTAAAATTATATGTACTTTCAATAGAAAAATTGGAAAGCAGAGAAAATCAAAAAGAAGGAAAAATCATAACCTACAACTGCAGTTCCTTGTGGCAACAGCAGTTTAACTTTGGGGCATTTCCTTTGACATTTTATTTCAGTGCATATTTTGCTACTTTTCTATCCACTTGCTTTAAGTAGTTACGACCATGCTGTAGGCCCACATTCATATTTGACTTGCTCATCTAATGCTGTGCTATAAGCCTTACTATTTTTGAGTTGCTATTATTTATCATCCCCACATGTCTGATCACTTTTCCCAGAAAGGTAATTCAGCCTGGATTTTGAACCGAAGATTGGGAATTGAACCAGCAGGAATGAACAAGGTAAGGAAAATTATCCTTTAAGTCTTACTCATACAGACTGAGCTCTGGGTGAGGACGCTTTGAAGGGCTGAAGACACTGATGCTTCTCCAGCCATCGGGCAGGACGAACTGGAAAAGGCAGCAGGACTGGCCCAGGGAGAAGTCACATAGAAAGAGCCACAGTGGTTTAGAAAAAAAAGCAACACTCAGGCCTACAGTTCCCAGGAGCCAGCTGATGTCAGAGCCTCTGAGACCACCTCCAGCTGCTCCCCATTTGGCCAGCCGAACAAGTTAAGCTGGTTTATCCTCTACTGCTTCTGTACAGAGATGCCAGGCACCATCCCCAAACTTATTGCAGGCACCACCCCCAAACTCACTATACTAATCATGAAGGGGACCCTACTTCTAAAATCTGGCAAAGGCTCTCTATTGACTGACCGGGATAGGAGTTGGCAAAAGTTTGCTGTAAAGTGGGTAGATAGATGAAGCTCTGGGGACCACCACAGTCTCTGCCACATGTTCTTCTTTCTGTGTGTGTGTATGTGTGTGTGTGTGTTTGTTTTTAATAATAATTTTTTTTAAATCCGTCTTAGGCCATGGGTCAGAGCATATGGACTTCCAGGCAAGAATTTCTTTCTTTTTATTGAAAAATAAAATAAAATAGAGATCCTGAGAGTTGTTCTGAAATTTCTGAGACATGCTACATCAAATCTAGTCCGGTCTTAATTGACATCGTGAGAGTAATCAGTACAGGGAATTAAACACTTCATGCAGGAGTCTCCAGTTCCCCTGAGGAGTTATGAGAGTTTCCAGGAGTCCCGTTAGGTTCTTCTGGAACTCACAACTCTTATAAAGTTTAAGAAGATGCCTTCCCTGAAGCACAAAAGGCTAACTATTGCATTCAACATGTGATTTGTGACACTGATGACCTATAGGAAAATAATTCCAGAAAAATCCATGGTTTCCTCTATTGTCATGTTTACCAGAAACATAAACACAAGACATGTTTCCTTGACTTGGAAAACTTTTTTTTTTTGAGATGGTGTCTTGCTCTGTAGCCCAGGCTGAAGTGCAGTGGCACCATCTTGGCTCACTGTAACCTCTGCCTCTCAGGTCCCGGTTAGAGCAATTTTCCTACCTCATCCTCCCAAGTAGCTGCAATTACAAGCACGAGCCACTATGCCCAGGTAATTTTTGTATTTTTTAGTAGAGAGGGGTTTCACCATGTTGGCCAGTCTGGTCTTGAACTCCTGACGTCATGTTCCACCTTCCTCGGCCTCCCAAAATGCTGGGATTATAGGCGTGAGCCACCGTGCCCGGCCTGGAAAACTTTTGAATTGAGTTATATGGGGAACTTTAACCAAGAGCTAGTGAGTATAAGAGGAGGCTGACTATCGAGACAGACAATGGCCCAACTCTACATAAATGTAGAACTCTGACCCACGACTAGTAACAACCTGCCCAGAAAACCAATCCATTATCTACAGTAACCAACCCAGGAAGCCAGCCTGCTATCTATAATCAGATGTACAGAAGTCAGGTTAGCAGTAACTGATAATCTCTAGCCATTGGTCCAGGAAGCCAATCAATAACCCCTGTCACAGTCAATCCACAATGGCCAAGATTTTATTAATAACTGCTGAGCTTCCTAATTGTTGTCCCCACTTCCAGCTTAGGACCAACCAGAGAAAATTAAATATTCACCCATAATCGATCACATGGGATGCCCTGCTTTGAGTTAGCCTGTGTTCAGATTTCCCAGGCTAACAACCTCCACCCAGGGCGCACTTAAGGCCTTCCCTTCTTTCCACTATGAATCTTTCCCACTTCCCTGCCTGCCTTGGAGTCTGACACATGATGGTGGCTGACTCCCTTCCTATACCAAGCTGTGAATAAATAGCCTTCCTTTGTTCTCATGTGGTTAGTCTTCACTTATTGTCACAAGGTTACAACTCTTTTCTCTATTTTACCTATTTTTATCATAAAACTTCACCAACTTTAGTGCCACTAATTCAGCATTACATAGAATTTAAAAGTAGACAATAACTCAGGGCCTCTCTAATTTATCACACTAAAGTTATAAATAAGGAAAGTAAAGCACAGAAATGTTTGATCTGATGTTCCCTCTATGACATTATGCTGTCTGCCTGGAAGTAGGACAATTTCATACTACGCTGGGCTGAAGTTCTTTCTCTGTGAAATAGAACACAGATTCCAATGAATTGGATGAGTGACATTTGTTTTAACAAGTACCTACTATGTGTACAATGTCATGGTGGATATGAAAAGACATCACACACACACATACACAAACATATATATTATATAAAATATGATGAAGAAACTTGAAAATGAGTTAAAGAGACCCCCACATATACAAAAAATTAGGAAATTATATAAGATGCCATTTCCAAAGCGCATTCCAATATTAAATGCATTTAGAAGATGGTGGGTGTACCAAGTTCCTTCTAAGATTTCCCAGAACATTTAATTTTCAAAGGGGGAGAAACTGTACATTTACTTCCAAACATAATTGATTCCAGAATTCATTCTGAGCAAAGCATTGTTTGACTTCAGGATACAGAAATTATATCTTGAAAAATGCTATTAGAGGAGATTGTCTAAGATGTTTAGTGACATTTTTGAAGTCTCACTGAAATAAAGTAACTAAGGCAAAAAAACAAAAAGTCACTTCCTTAGTAACATCTAAGTGTGTTCCAGGCATTATGCTAAGTTATATTCTCTCACAGTATCCCCACGAGTTAGGTACCATTATTATGCCTGGTACACCAATGAGGAAAGGCAGGGACTGAGCGGTTGAGCATCTTGCCCAAGAGTTGCTTTCCCCAGGAAAAGCTCACTAATGAGGCTGCCTTCACTGCATTGGCCTCAGGGGGTGCCACTTACCCTTTATGCTGTGGTCCAAGGGCAGAGGGCCCTTTCACTTCTGTGAGTATATCTAAGGCAGGATGTGACTGTTTTTCCCAAAAGCCTTTACCAAAGGAGAGTTAACATCAGCAAAATACACATAAAGGGTCTTCAGGTTCTAAATATTCAAACTTGTAAAATGGCTAAGAGTGGTTTAGTTAAATATTTGAACCTGTAAAATGACTGAGAGTGGTCTGTTTTGAGCTAAATCGTGTTCTTCCAAATTTATATATTGAAACTCTAACTCCCAATATAACTGTAGTTGGAGATAACATCCTTAGGAGATAATTTAGGTTAATTGAGTACTTAAAGGTGAGGCTCTCATTCACCTCTCCCACTCTTTTTTCTCTCTGTCTCTTTCTCCATTTCTTTCTCTGCTATGTGAGAAGTCGGCTGTCTGCAAGTCAGAAGAAGACCTTCACCAAAACTGAGTCAGTTGGAATCTTGATCTTTGAATTCCCACAGCTTCCAAAACTGTGAGAAAATTTATTCCTGTTGCTTAAGTCACCTGGCTTATGCATTTTGTTATGGTATTTTGAGACAACCATGAAGAAGTCCTAACTCCCCCACCCCTGCCCCGTACCTCAGAATGTGACTGTGTTTGGTGATGGAGTTTTTAAAGGTGTCATTAAATTAAAATGAAGCTGTTAGGGTAGGCCCTAATCCAATCTGACTGGTGTCTTTATAAGAAGAGAAGATTAGGACACATACACACACAAATACCAAGGGTGAGCAGGACAGAGAGACCACTATGAGAAGACAGAAAGAGGGCCACCATCTCTAAGAGGCCTCAGAGAAAACCAGCTCAGCCAGCCCCTTGATCTTGGACTTCTAGCCTCCTAACCTGTGAGAAAACACATTTCTGGTGCTTAAACCACCCAGTCTGTTGTATTTTGTTATGGCAGCTCTAGCAAACTAATACAGAGTCAGAATCATCAAATTCAAATCCTAGTACCTTAACTTATTGCATATGTGACTGAAGAAAGGTCATTTGATTATTCTGAGCCTCAATCTTTTTGTCTGCAAAGCTGGAATAACAGTAGCATCCAGTAATCTTTTAAATTTGCTGTGAAGTTGATGAGATCACTCATTGATCAGAGTGCTTGGTATATAGTGAGTGCTCAACTAGTGTGAGCTACCATTATCACGCACATTCACTCCCACGTGACAGAGTCTGCCTCTAACTCCCGCTGCTTGAGAGGGACCTTACAGATTCCTAGGTGCTTCAAGTGCACGTCAACAAAGGAATACAAAAGTAAACCTATTGTCCATGTAAGCCACTCACCCTTTTGTGGTTCCTGACCAAGGATCTGCCAGGGCAGATGATTGACACTGGGAACGTAAATATGTTTCCCTCCACCGTGAGGGTATGTTTAACCTTGACCTTGTAGCCCACTGTCTTAGTCATTTTCTGCTGCTATAACAGAATATTAAAGACTGAATAATTAATAAAAGATGAATGTTTATTTCGTTCCAATTCTGGTGCTGGGAAGTCCAAGAGCATGGCACTAGTATCTGGTAAGAGTCATCCCACAGTGTAAGGGAAGTGAAGGAAAAGGACAGAGAAGGGAAGTTGGACCAAATTCACTCTTTTTATCAGGAACCTACTCCCTCAATAACTAACCATTCGCACGATAATGACAATAATCTCTTCAGGGCCCTAATGGCCTAATCACCTTTTAAAGACCCTACCTCTTAGGACTGTTAAATGATAACTAAGTTTCCAACAAATGAACATTTGTGGATGCTTTCAAATTATAGCATTCTGCCCTTGGCCTCTAAAATTCATGACCTTTCCGCATGCAAAATATGTTCATTTCATTCCAATAGCCCCCAAAGTCTTAACTCATTCTTGCGCCAACTCAAAAGTTCAAAACCCAGAGTCTCATCTAAATTAAATATAGGTGAGACTCAAAGCATGATTCATTCTGACACAAATTCCCTCCAGCTGTGAGCTTGTGAAATGAAGCAAGATATCTACCTCCAAAATATAATGGTAGAGCAGGGATGGGATAGACATTCCCATTTCAAAAGGGAGAAACTCGCAAGAAAAGAAGGGTAGGTAGTTCCAAGTAAGTCCAAAACCCAACAGGGAAACAAAATTAAGTCTTAAAGTTGCAGAATGATCTCCTTTGACTCCTGAATCCTGAATACAATGGGGCATGGGTTGGGACCTACGCTGTTTGCCTGTGCTGCTCTTACTGGCTGGAGTCTTATGTCTGAAGCTCTCCCAGACTGGCACTTCACACTGGTGTCTCTACAGGTCTGAAGTCTCGGGAATAGCCCAAATTCCACCAATTCCACCACTCCATTACATGTTTCCCTAGTGGAGACTCTCTGCGGCTGCTCCAACCCCACATTTCCATTGGCAATGCCCTAGTAGTGGCTCTCTGCAGTGCCTCCACCCCTCTGACAGGTGAATACCACATGATATAAGAGGGAGTGTGAATGCCACTCCCTTGGGAGTGGCAGCCTGAGCCACATCAGAGGCCACTTGAGCCCTGGCTTGGGCAGCTGAGAAGTGCTGTGCTGAAATGCAGAGTGCAGAGTTTGAGGCACTTCTGGGCACTGAATCTGTGGAGGGCACTCTAAGCTCATCCCCTGAAACCATTCTGCCTTCCTGGAGCTCTGGGACTGTGATAAGAAGACAGCCTCAAAAATGTCTGTAATGAATTCTGGGTCCTCCTCCCATTGTCTTGATGAGTAGCACCTGGCTTTCTTCCACCCATAGAAATCTCTTTAGCAAATGTGCACTTGGCCATATCCTTAGTATTTTCTCCTGAATACATTTTTTTTATTCTTTACATGGCCAGGTTACAAATTTTCCAAATCTTTCCATTATGTTTCTGTTCAAAATATAAATTTTGTCTTTAAGTAACTTACTTACTCTCATATCTCACTTTGTGTGGTTAAAAATAGCCATGCAGCAGCCTGAATGCTTTGCTGCTTAGACATTTCTTCCACCAGATATCCTAGTTGATCACTCTCAAGTTCCACATTCTATAAAGTCCTAGGTCACAGAAACAATTCTGCCAAGGTCTTTCCTAGTTTGTAAAAAGGATAGCTTTTATTCCAGTTTCCAATACCTTGTTCTTTATTTCCCATATGAGACCTCATCAAAATGGCCTTCACTGCCCATACTTCTACCAACATTCTGGTCATGACCACTTAACTAATTTCTAAGAAGACTCAGACTTTCCCTAAAGTTCTCTTCTTCTGAACCCTCAACAGAATCACCCTTAATTATCCATTCATGGCAATACAGGCTTTCTCTAGCCTAATCCAGTTTCAGATTTTTGTTATAGCAACAATCCACTCCTGGCACCAAGTTTGTCTTAGTCTGTTTTCTGTTGTTATAACACAATACCACAGTCTGGGTAATTTATAAAGAACAGAAGTTTATTTGTTCTAGTTCTGGAGGCTGAGAAGCCCAAAAGCGTGGCCCTGGCATCATGTCCTAATCACTTCTTAAAGACCACATCTCTTACTACTATTGCAGTAGCAACTAAGTTTCCATCACGTTCAAACCACAGCACCCACACATATCAAGATGTCTTCATACTGGCCACAATGAGAGAAGACCGGTGTAATGTAGGGAGGTACCTGGTTTCCTCTAAGCTTAATAAAACATCAGTTTTATTTTATTAAAATAAGTCTTCAAAGAACTGCCAGCGAGTAGTATTTTTAAGAAACTTATCTGTGCCATATAATAAGCCACTGTCATTTCTCTCTTGTATGCTCAAAGTTTAATCTGTCACTTGGTAGTTGTAAAAGAGCAAATGAAGAGGTACCTGTAGGGATGCCAGTATGTTACTAGTGTCTGTGTGACTTGCTCCAGGCTTCATGCTTTCATAGCTCTATTTCTGATTCTTTTATCTCACAAATGAAAGAAGGTAGGTCAAGAAAGACATTCTACCTTAGTCACATCCAAAGGGTAAATCCATTGACCAGTTTTGAGGCACGTCTAATAGATGTCAAAAATCCTAAAATTGTCTAGCTATTATTGAGGGCCAGGTTAGTCCTCTTAAATGATTTTCAGAGTAGGTTAGCATCTCATTTTAAGGAGTAGAGTAAGGATGTATAGTGAAAGTGTGTTTATGGAATGCCAACACATTAGTAAAATAATTTTCATCTTGTTTGTGATAGCTAACATTTCATAAGTGCAAATTATTTACTAGACAGGGTCTTTCATTTGTGAAATAAATATTTACTGAATACCAGTTATGTGCCAAACAACAAGACAAACCAAATATTCTGCTTTCATGGTACTCGCATACTGGTCAGGGAGACAAACAATAAACAAAACAAATAATAAATTATAAGTTATAAAATAATAAAGGTTAGAGAAGAATAAATCATTGAATAGGAATAATATGTGCCAGATACAGGGGTGAGAAAGGGTGCAATTTAAAATAGAGACCAGGGAGGTCTTCCCTGAGAAGCTGACATGTCAGCAACATTTGATAGAGAAGCTAAAGATATTTGCCTTATAGCCACTATCTCATTTAATCCACTGGACAACTAAATAGTATGATTACCCCCATTCATATACAGATATGTGTGTGTATACATATCTAAATTTATATTTAGATAGAAAAGATTTATGAAGAATTGACTCACGTGATTGTGGAGGCTGGAAAGTTCCAAGATCTGCAAGTTGAGTCAGGTGAGTCAGAAAGCTGGAGACCCAGGAGAGCCAATGGCAATTCTAGTTCAAAGGCCAGCAGGCTCAAAATTCAGGAAGAGCCAATGTTTCAGCTTAAATTTAAAAGCAGAAAAAATTGTCATTTATTTGAGTAAATGACAGTATTTTTCTTCTATTCAGGTGTTCAACTGACTGGACGAGGCCTACCCACATTGGGAAGGCAATCTGCTTTACTCAGTCACCTGACTCAAATGTTAATCTCATCCAAAATTATGACAGAAACACTCAGAATAATGTCTGACCAAACATCTAGGCATCCTATGGCCTAGTCAAGTTGATACATGAAATTAACCATCACAATTATAAAATCTCACTGTACAGTGGTGTCTTTATGTTGCCATAGCAGTATACTACAGACTGGGTAGTTTATAACAAAAAGAAATTTATTATTTACAGTTCTGGAGGCTGGGGAGTCTACAGTTGAGGAACCTGCATCTAGCAAGGGCCTTCTTGCTGCTTCATCCTATAGCAGAAGGCGGAAGAGCAAGAAAGCATATGCAAGAGCAAACTCATTTTTATAACAATCCCACTCACAAGATAATTAGCAAGACAAATGAAATATTCTGCTTTCTGGTACTCGCATACTGGTCAGGGAGATAAACAATTATAAAATTAATCCATTTATGCAGCAGAGCCCTCTTGACCTAATCACCTCTTCTTAGGCACCACCTCCCAGCAAGTCAGTAAGGATTAGGTTTCCAACCCATGAACACAGTCAAACCATAGCAAGTAGTTAAAAGTTAGGATGTGAAGGGATAGGGATAGGGATGGGGTAGAGTGTGGTTGGGGATGAGGATGGGGATGAGAATGGGAATGAAGATGGGGATGGGGATGCGGATGGGATGGGATGGGATGGGATGGGATGGAATGAGATGGGATGGAATGAGATGGGATGGAATGAGATGGGATGGGATAGGATGGGATGGGATAGGATGCAATGAAATGGGATACCATTGCATGGCATAACATGGCATCATCAGAGAGCTGGATTCAAAACATGACTCTACCATTTTCTAGCTTGTATGATTTAAGAGAAATGATTATAATCTCTGACCTTTGGTTTCCTCATCTGTAAGGTGAGAATAGCCATGCCTGCCTCCTAGGGATACTGGGAGAATTATAAAAGCTAACGTGTAAGGTGTCTAACACAGTATCTAGACAAGAGCCAACAGTATGTGTGCTGAGTACACTCGCCCCAGGTGGAAGGGAACTGTGCTAGACATTTCCCCAGATGCTGCCTCACTGCACATGGCTTCTTTAGGGTTTCTCTTTGGAAATACTTTTATCCTCAACCAGGCTAATTAGCCATATTTCTGAGACCCTGAATTTCATGGGGTTCTTCCAATTGCTTTTCACTCCTTGGAGGCCCGGAAACACTGTAGCCCCCAAAAAGGAAGGATTCTTGCCAGATGGTTGGTGGGGCGGCAAGGAACCTGAGTACTCCACTTAGGATGGATTCATTCAAGGATGGAGAAAACCACAGGCCTGAGGCTCAGTTTTAAGGTTATGATCAAAATAAGCTGAATACTTCGCTGGACTCTCACAAATAGCCCAGCCCTGGCTCAAAGCTCCTCTGCTCTGCTTTCGATTTTGTCAAATGTCCCAAAAATGAGATATGCAATTCCCTCTCTCTTCTCCCCTTGACAGAGAGGAGAGTGGATGTATCCCTGGGCCCCTTTCTCCACCTGCAGTGGGGTAGAAATGAAGTTCATTTTCTCTCACCTGCACTGCTTATTATAGAAATTCTGTTTTTGGGTTTTCCACACAGAATTAGGCAGAGGCATGGCTCAGCCGCTTAGCCATCTGACCTTGTTGGGTAAGTTGTTTTACTTTCTTGATGTTCAGTTCTTTCATTTATACAGCACTATTAATATATTCCTCTCAAGGTTTCAATTCATAAGTGGAATTTATTGACTTCCTACCATGTCCTAGACACAGGAATGACCTTAACAGCTCTGAGGAGGGATAGCTTCATAGGCATGCAATGTCTGCAGTTGCATGGGGCCCTGGGCTCAGAAAAACCATCTGGAAATTCTTAATAACCTTTGAAGAAAGGGCTCCACACTTTCACCTAGCACCAGGCCTGGCAAATTTAGCAGTCAGCCATGGCTCTGAAATAGGAATTACCTTTATGCTCCTTTTACAGATGGAAAAATTATGATGCAGAAACATTCAACAACTTGCCCAAGGCCACACAGCTAGCAAGTAGCACAAGAAGGAAGTTTCTTTCTGATCCATGCTTTTAAATGCTCTTGGATAGTGCCTTCCTGGTGAGAGAATTTAATTAAAAGCCGTTACTCTGTGCTTTATAACTCCAAGTGGCTTCCATCCTCTGCCGTTCTCATTTCCCAGCGCCCAAGTAGTCTATATCCTCATGCTTATGATTCTTAGCCCAGCAGCTTTTAAGAAATGATCCCCATGTTTCAGATGCATACGATTCTTGAATATAGTGCCCGGGAGGCCTACTACAGTTAAGTCACTGCCCTGTCAGTGGGTTGACGCAGGATTTCTTTTAAGGGAGCAGAGTTGGGTTATCAATGCCTGCTATCACTCATGAGGGCAAGTAACAAGACATCAGAAAGGAGATGCAGCCTCCGGTTTCTGGGACAGTCTTCCATCCTGGAAGAGACTCCTCTGTTTCTTTTTTTTTTTTATTTTTAATTATTTTAACCAATTAAACTTTTGGGGGACAGGGTCTTGCTCTGTCGCCCAAGCTGGAGTGCAGTGGCACCATCATGGCTCACTGCAGTCTCTAACTCCTAGACTGAAGCAATCCTCCTGCCTTAGCCTTCCAAGTAGCTAGGACTACAGGCATTTGCCACCATGCCTGGCTAATTGTCACTTTTTGTAGAGAGGGGGTCTTGCTCCCCAAGTTGGTCTCAAACTCCTGGTCTCAAGAGATCCTCCTGTCTCAGCCTCCCAAAGTGCTGTGATTATAGATATGAGCCACCACGCCCAGCCTCTCTGTTTCTTGACAACAGAATAATCAAGACTATCTTAGGCCTATTTGCAGGGTTTGGGAGTGAGCAGAAAGTTGGGAGTGTGGTGTATGAATCGTGAGAAACCCTTTCTGGGAAGCAGCAGGGCTAGAAAGCCAAGACAAGAGAAGTGGCTATAAAAGGGCCCTGGGTCACTGCACCAGGCATCTGGGGGTAGAGGGCAAGTCTCCCAAGACAGAATTAGAAATAGATCAAGACTTGGCTTGTGAATCTGGACCCAAGACAGGGACAAGGATTGTGGCAGGAGCAAGAATCCGTGCCTCCCAGACTTGGTTTCATCCTTCCTTTTTTTTCCCCTTTGCTTTGCCTCTGTATTTGGTGTTGATGGTTGTTGTTATTTTATACAGTAAGTGTATGCCTAAAGGAACCAGGAGAATAGGCCTGTGATCTTGCTTGGGCCAGACTTTGAAAGGAGGGAGAGGAGCATATGCCCAGGTAACTGTTTTGCAGTGTGTGATGGTGGCAACTGGAATAGAATTCAGGGAGGACAAGAAGAAAGCAATGGCAGGAGGAAGAGGTAAGTCCTTTAGGTTACTTGGATGTCCCCTGGAGCAGTAGTGCTTTTTCATGTGCACAGTAATCACCAGGACATCTCCCTGTTAAAAGGCAGATCCTGATTCAGGAGGTCTGAGTGAGGCCTGAGACGCTGCCCTCCGTCAAGCTCCCAGATGAGGCTGACCCTGCTGGTCCACAGATTGTACTTGGAGCTGCTGAGCCCTAGAAAAGGGCCAGTCCCTTAGAACATGCAGCTGCCATTCAGAGCTGTTTTACTGCGGAGATTCAAACAGGAGGAAAAATGCCAACAGGGTATTTTCAGGGAAGAATGCATCCCTTCAAGCAAAGCCTAAAAGCTCTTGGGGTTCTCACTACAAAAAGAATGGCTAGGAGGAAAGAGAAGTTGAATATTTTCCTTGACAGGTTACATTGCTTTTTTGTGAAGGTCAGTATGATCTGAGGAATGATTGAAAGCCCCAGCTGTGTCTCGTATCCCTCCCACCTCACCAGGGTGTCTGAAATTCCTACCATCAGGAAAAATGACTGTAGCTTACTATGGCACCATTTCCTCAAGAATGTTCCACTCAGAATGGTTGTTCTTAGGTATTAATTGATACAAAAAATAAGAGTTCTGTGATCAAATTAATTAGGGCAACATTGATGCAAATAAAGTGGAATATGATTCTTTACTGTGAGACTCTTCAGAGCGTGTCCAGTGCTAACATACATCAGGAATAGCTAAGATGGGAACCAAACTGCCACAGCATTTCCTAACCTTGTTTGATTACAGAACTCTCTTTGTTTCTGTTTCTCTCTAGCTCCCTTCCTTTCTTCCTTTACTAGCAATCAAATGAGTGCCAATTATGTCAACAAAATGCTGGAGGTGGGAAGGTTCCTAATTTGTTTCAACAGAGATTTATCTTTTTAAGTATTCAATATTCATAGCCAGGCAGTGACATAAATACTCATATACTTCCAATGTGAATTTAAATTGGTATCAGCCTTTTGAAAACTTATTTGGAACTATGAAGGAAAAACAACAAAACTATTTATAAACTTTAAGACAAAATATTAACTTCTGTGATTTTAGATTTTTTAATTACCCCAGATATAAAATTTTTCCAACAGCTTTGGCAATGTTCAAAATTATCTATGAGAGTGTCACTCAGTTTAATACACTCATTTGTCATATGAAGTCATGACAAATGTCCATGGAATCATACAGAAGTGTGCTTACGCTATTTTGCTATGTCGATTGCAAAACGTAGCTGCCATTTGTCACTCCTCCCTCTATTCGTGACCTGTGCAAATGACGGGGGAGCCCCGTCCCATCCAGAGGTGGTGTCTACTTCCCCATGCTGGAATCCAGGCTGGCCTTGTAACTTGCATTGGCAAAGTGTGGCAGTGACAGAGTACCAGTTCTGCACCTTGGCATCTCTGCTTCTGTTTTCTCTCCAGGAATCTTGTCACTGCTATGTACATACCCCCAGGCTGGCCTCTTAGAGAATGAGAGACCAAAGATAGGAGTGCTGTGAACTCACCAGTAAGTGAGAGAACTCAGCCAAGGTTGTAGGCCTATTAGCAAGCCCCACTGAAACTAGAGTGACTGCGAAATCTTCTAGCTAACCCCTGAACTCATTTGCAATCATAAACGGTCATTGTTTTAATAGGTGACAATAGATAACTGATAGAGTTACAATGTCTTATAAAAAGAAAAAAAATCACAGGGTAAAATATTATGTCAACTAATGTGAAATTGTTATAATTATGACCGAAAGAAAAATGATATGCATGAAAATGTGATGAATGGTTGTTTTACAACAGCAAGCTTATTAAAAAATGATATATTTTTATCTCTCTATACTTCTGCATTTCCAAATTTTCTTTGATGAGCATGCGTTCTTGTCATAATGTTTGCATATTATACAAATGGTTTATTTAGCAATAATAACTCAGGAGTCGGCCAGGCGTGGTGGCTCACACCTGTAATCCCAGCACTTTGGGAGGGCGAGGCAGGCGGATTACGAGATCAGGAGTTCAAGACCAGCCTTACCAAGAGGGTGAAACCCTGTCTCTCTAAAAATACAAAATAAAAATTAGCCAGGCATGGTGGAGCGTGCCTGTAATCCCAGCTACTCAGGAGGCTGAGGCGGGAAAGCCAAGATCGCACTACTGCACTCCAGCCTTGGCAACAAAGCGAGACTCTGTATCAAAAATACATAAATAAATAAATAACTCAGGAGTCTTAGGGATAGTTGGTATCTGCCACATATTCTACTATCCAGACTAGTCCAAGGTATGTGTTTTAAAAATCATAAAACGTCTTATAATCTGTAAGATGTTATAGTTTTACTATGGTGCCTACTTTCATAATTGTCAGGCACTCTAATAAGATGCCACACTTTCTGCTCCAAAACTGGTAGGGTTTTTACATTTTATTTTTATTTCAGTTAAGAATGTATTAACCCCAAAAAGCCAACAAATTGACAATCCGAGGATTTGAGCAAACTTCCTTATCATTAAGTAATATATAATGGCAATACTAAACACAAGCCCTGTCTGTGTCATACAGCAACATCTCAGGCTAAACAGAACTGAGCTTTCATCTTCAATGACAGCTTTGGAAACAGGATCATGCACCGAGCAACCCTTGAACTGTTTACAGAGACAGTAACATGAGGAGCACACCCTCCCAAGATAAAAGCTGCTTTATGGTATAAAAAGAACGTCCTTTGAAAGTACTACTAAAATTGAAAAGAAGACTTTGTAGTTCTCCAACAACTTTCATGCAAGCATCTGAAAACATTTTACCGACATACACCTTTAATCTGCACAACCGCCTGAGGGTAAGTAACAAGTTTTACTATCCCCATTTTATAGGTGGAAAACTCAAGGTAGAAAGGTACCAGAAAATGATACATGCTAGTTAAATTTATTTGGTTGCAAATAATATAAAAAATTGGCCAATCGGGAAATAATTTATATTATATAAATATGATATTTATATAAGATATAAGTATATATAATATATAGTATTTTATCTTATAATAATTATTAAAGAATGACAAAATTAAAAATAAAAATAAATGTGTGTGTGTATAAAGGTCATAGGAAGGCACATGGCTATGAAAGAAGGAATTTGGGCAGCACGAGGGCTTTAGGTTCTAGCAATGAAGTCTCTTCAGGGTGCTGGTGTCTGGATGAAGCTGTTTCAGCCATGTGTCACTCCATTCAAAACAAACTGTAGAGAGAGAATGCCTGAGCACCCCGGTTGGGTCACAGGCCAATTCTATGGGTGTTGTACAATATGGTTGAGGAGTAACTCCCCAAGAGAAAGAAAGATGTTAGGTAGACACAAAACTATCTATGCATATTTTGGAATGAATGAAAGGTAAAAGGAAGCTCTATTTGATTTTTGCCTGTCCATCACTTATTACTCAGCCCTTTCTGGAACCAACCAGGATCTTCTAGAAACTAGGAAGGAAGGGAACAGAGTCTTTGAGCCTAGCCCACAGTCTGGCACAGAGTTAGTTCAATAAAAGAACACTGACTAAGTGAATGAATGAATCTGTGCATTCTTGAACAAAACATTCAGAAATAGTATTTGTCAATTTTCTCTTATGGGTTTGCACACACTTCAACACCCTGGGCCATTTCCAGGTTCCTTTTCAATAGGTATTAAGTGCCTACCCACCCAGGCCTCCATATCCTGGAGTTCTTCCTTCTCAGGGATGTGTTCAGAACTAGTTCTAATATGGCCCATTCAGAATTCATTACATCTTTTTTATTTTTTTAATTGAGACAGAATCTCACTGTGTCACCCAGGCTGGAGTGCTGTGGTGTAATCTTGGCTTCCTACAACCTCTACCTCCCTGGTTCAAGCGATTCTTGCATCTCAGCCTCCTGAGTAGCTGGGATTACAGGTGTATGCCACCACGCCTAGCTAATTTTTGTGTTTTTAGTGGAGACAGGGTTTCACCATGTTGGCCAGACTGGTCTTGAACTCCTGACCGCATGTGAGCCACCTGCCTTGGCCTCCTAAAGTGCTGAGATTACAGGTGTGAGCCACTGTGCCCAGCCAGAATTCATTATATCTTCAAACCTGAGGCCTCTTCTGCCTCAATGTTCTTACCTGTTAAAACGGAATAATAACAATTCTATCTTGTAGGGTTGTTATAAGGATTAATGGAGATAATATTAGTAAGTATTCAGAGTAATCCTGGCACATAGGAAGATACTATTTGTTGGTTACTATCATCATCATCTTGATATTATCATTATTCTTGTTATGGAGCACTGTATATTTAATACCAAGAATTTCCCATTCATTATTGCCAGTTACCCTCAGCACAATCAGAGTTGGTTGTGCTGAGGTTGTGCTGAGTTGCGTAGAATTGGTTGTTCCCATTAAATGAGTAATGAAATGAAGCTCAAGGAATTTACGTTATCAGTTCAAGGTCTGTCAGCTAGATGTCATCTTCCACTGCTTATCTCTAAGGACTGTCTTCTTTCTCTCACGAAGTGTTGCTTCCCAAAATAAAAGGTAAAGAGTGTAGCCAAAAATAGTGAACTTGCAATGGTGGAATTCCAGGCACGTAGAAGGAAATGTCTCTCCTGGTGACCCACAACCCATCTTGAACAGGAAATCTTGCTGGCTATAAGCTCCGTTAATGATAAATACGCAATCATTCTCCCCACTAAACTTCAAGTGCCTTCAGAGTAGAGAGGTGCTCTCCCAACAGCAAGCATGGGTCCTAGCATTTGGTAAGTGTAACATATGCACTATACAGCCAAGATACTCTACAGGAGAAAAGTATTAAACACTCTCCAGAATATGTCTATGGTTTGTAGCCTATGGAGAGTTACCTTTTCTTCTCCCTTCTTAAGATCTCTTTTTTTCCCTTTTCCTCATTAATAAAAGAAGGAATATTTATCTGGCTTTTTAAATGTTAATCTTCCTTACTCAGCCTTCTCCCTAATCTGGTCTTTTCTCCTTCTCGGAACCCAGCCTGTCACTCATATGGCCACTTACTTGTCCCACGAACACTATAAACTCAACATGCCCCAAACCATGTTTATCATCTCTGCCAATTTCTACTCCTCCCAAATTTGTTCTTCCTCCTGTAATTTCTGATCTCTCTTGGATGCATCATCCACCAAGCCAGAAACCTCAGGGTCATCTCACTCCTTCCAATCACACTTCCTCACCCATCTAATACTTCAAGGCTGCCAATTCTGTCTCTGTAAGTATTTTATATTATTTATCTAACCTCTCTTCCCACCACTTTTAGGCTACCATCACCTCTAGCATGGACTACTGCTACAGTCCTTTTGTCTTGTGCCTTTTCAATCTATTTATTACTGAGGCAAAGTGCTATTTTTGAGCAGAGATGAACTAGCCATTCACCAAACTGGTATTCCTTTCCTCCAGAGTAACAGCTTGGCTAGGCAGGACACCAGACTATGTCACCTCAAAATATGCCTCTTTAGTATAGTATTATCTTGAGCCAATTATTTGGAGACCCTGCAGGCAAGAGAATCTCTGAAAACAGAGTAGAAGTTACCCTTTTGTAAGGAAAATCTGCATCTGTAAAAAAATCTCCATATGCAAGAATCTCAGTCTGTTTTATGCTGCTATAACAGCATACCACAGATTAAGTAATTTACAATGGACAGAAATTTATTTGACTCATGGTTCTGAGGTCTAGTAATTATTCTTGCTGCATCATTGCATGGCAGAGGGCATCACCATCACATGGCAAGGGAACAAGAGAGGGAGCTAAACTCATCCTCAGGTCCTAAAAACATCTTAAAGATCCTACCTCTCAACAGTGTTTCATTGGGAATTAGTTTTCAACCCATATACTTCTGAAGACACATTCAAACCATAGAAGGGTGGCTCCTTCTTTGTACCAGGAAGAAAAGGATGACTACATCTCTAAAGATTCTTATCAGTGGGGAAGGTACTGACTTAATCTGCATAACAAACTTTACCCTTGTTTACTGAGCTTTTCCTGGGTATTTCTCTATAACAAGCCTTCCCCACACCTGTTTCTTTCATTTCAATAGACATGGTATTTAAACTTGAATTCAAAGCCACTTCTGTGAGATTTATTCACTTATCCTTGTGTATCTCCAATGTATAGTGGAAGTATACATGTTAATAAACCCCCAGTTTTCTCTTGTTAGTCTATTTTTTGTTACAGAGGTCTGTCCCAGCTAAGAACTATAAAGGATAGATGTTTCCTCCTGTACAGCTCCATTTCCCAGGCTCCCTTGCTGTTAGCAGTGGCAGTGTGACTGTGCTGACTGAGCTCTGGACAGTGGAATATAGATGGAAGTGACAGCCTGTGTTCTCCTGCAACTCTGAATACCTTCCTTGAACACACTCCTTGCTCTCACAATTGAAATGCTTGTCACTGAAAAATAATCTTGCAGGGCATTTAATTACTGAGGTTTCAGAATTTCTCTTTTGGAACACCTAACTTTGCCGTAATTAATATATCTTTCTATAGCAGAAATTTGACCTGATTAAACCTTCTAATCTCTGCCTATCATCTTTGAGATTAAGTCCAGAATTATCTAGCTCTGGCTCTGTCAAAACTCTCTATTCATTTCTCTCACCAGTAAGGTCACACATTTCACTTTCCAGTAATATCCAACTACATGTCAGTTCCCCCACTCCCCAGGATAGCTCATATATCTTTTTATCTATCCCTGACTATCTCCCTGGTGTTTGAAATATCCTATTATTTTTATCATAAACTTAGTTTATATTAACCTTCAAAGATTAGTTCAAGTGCCATCTACTCCAGGAAGCCCTCTCTTCCTCTGTCAATCCAGGCTAAGTTTCCCTCCCCTCAGTGCTTCCCTCTACCTCAATGTATCACAAATTACCTTGCAGTCCCGATAATGTAGCCATCTGGTCTACCCAATAGGCTGAAAGGATCAGCCCCAAAAGGGGTCTATGACTTATCCATCATGATATCCCAGCTCCTACCCTAGAGCCAGTGTAGCCTATATAGTCATCCCTCAGTATCTATGGGGGACTGGTTCCAGGATCCCCAGTGGATACCAAAATTCACAGATGCTGAAGTTCCTTACATAAAATGGTGTTGTATTTGCACATAACCTATGCATTCTCCTATATACTTTAGTCACTAGATTACTTATATTACTTAATACAATGTAAATTCTATGTAAATTGTTTTTATATTGCATTGTTTAGGAAATAATGTCAAGGAAAAAAAAAGTTTATACAGACAACCACCATCCTTTATTTTTTCAAATATTTTTGATCCACAGTTGGTTGAATCCACAAATGTGGAACCCACAGATACAGAGGGCCAATGGCATATGCTTATTGGATTGAAATCTTTCTCATTCCAGCTGACCTATTTCCTAGGCTAGTGATCTGCTTTCTTTGTTCATGGGGCTTCTTTTTTTATGCAAAAGTACTCCAAGAAAGCCTTAGTCCTTTTTTTTTTTTCTTTTTGGAATCTGTTTCATTTGGGTCATGTAAGTATGCTAGAGTTTACTAGCTCCAGGAAAACAGTCAACAGAGACGGGGTGGTAAGGAGATAACAGCCTCAGCATTCATTTTCCATCCCTAGTGCTGCTGCTATATGTAAGTCCTTGCTTAGTTGTCATGGGCCACCAGAAAATGAGTGCTTATGCTAGTAGCTCCCCTTCCTCTATACCAGCTCAGCCACAGGGTTTCTGAGGCCACCACATTCAATATTCAGGCCTCTCAGGCCCCCATGAAGACACCTCTTTCTAGGAACCCACCTTTCAGCTGGAGCAACTCACTGAACACTCCCACAACCATGCCCTTCACCGGGTCCCTGAAGACCCAACTAACTCATTGATTATGCCACCACTGTCTTCAAATCTTGAAGAAGTCCCTCTCTACTTTAGACTATACCTCAAAGAGTCTATACTTCAAGCAAAAAAGAAAAATATTGTGGGATTAGAACTGAGTTGGGGAGAGGCCTGCCTACTTCTTTTTTTTTTTCATCCTGAAACTCAAAAAGGTTATTAACTGCTTTAATCCTTGAAACTCAAAAAGGCTATTAACTGCTTTTACGAAGAGTGAAGGAAATTCAGATCTCAGCAACACAGATTAGTTAGCTTTGTTAGGACAGGAAGGAATGCCTTTCCTTCATGTCCAGTATCTCTACAGCAGCATCAAATGAAACACAGATAAGTTTCTCAACCAACCTGCTACAGCACCCATTATTTTGAATGCCTACTATGCCACTAGTGCTAACAAGGCCTTATCCATTGAGGAGCTCATGGCATGGTTGGGAAGTTAGATGACTAAATGCAAAACCAAAGTATAGTTCATTAGGGTTGGTCTAGAAGGAGTTCAAAGTGTGTCACAGATGCACAGAGCAGGCACCTAGCCCCACTTGGCAAATCAGAAGAGGCAACAGCAGAGCTGAGCCTTGGAGAACTAGGAGCAGTTGTTCAGGTAAAGCAGGAAGGCATAGAGGAGGTGTGTTTCTTGTTTCCTTTCCATTTAAGCTATAAAAATATTCTTCCTCTCGTTAACTAGAGATGAAAGGGAAGCATTAAAGATCTTTAACGTGAACAGGACATGATGATGGGGCAAGCTGGAGGGAAGCCAAACTGGAGGCAGGAGAACTAGTTCCTGCTTTCCTCCAGGATGAGCTGTCTGCTAATTATCTCCTGCCCAAGAAGCCACAGGCCAAGAGGCCCAAAATGACACAGCACTAAGGGGCCCCTGCTTTTGCTAGAATTATTCCTGATACTCTTCTCTTGACAGAAGACTTGGCTTCCCCAGTCTCTGATTCTTTTGCAAATCCCCAGAATTCACCTACTGACCTCAAACCAAAAATGCCCCACTTGACTGACAGTTCTCTCAGGGTGGAACTAAGGATATCAGTCTAAAGGGAAAGACCCACAGCATGGAGTTCCCCTTGGCTAAAGGAGAAAGCATGTGCACAGTGGTGTGGCTTAAAGAACTACAGTGCTTCTTGACCTTGAAGGGTTGGGCTCAAGTTCATGGTTCTTTTGAGACTGTCAGAAGCCACAGTGAGTCATAACCCTGTTTGTCCTGGGAGAAGGGAGGGTGATGAGGTATGAGTCACAATGGAGAGAAAGACTCATTAGTATAGGGCTTGAGAAAGGCCTGTAATAGTGATGTCTTCCAGTGTCTTCTAATTTCTCATTTCCTTTCAGACTTTGAGCTGCGCAAGGGGCTAAAAAGGGGACCGTATGGTGGTCTCATTAAGTAGAATGGATAACTAGAGACTAAGGGAAAAACTAACAAACAAAAAAAGGCCAGAGATAAGACTGGCCCTGAGGAATTCGAATTCCAGGTCATCTTAAAAATAATAATAATAAATCAAAAGGTATCTTTTGTTTTTCCTGCAAAAAATGTGACTTGGTAGCACCATGAGTGTATGAGTGATCTTGGGGCCAAATCTGTCTGCACTGGACCCCTGTTCTGCCTCTCCTTAAATGTGTGAACGTAGGCAAGTTGTCAAACCTCTGCGGACATTAAGCAACATATTCTTGAACAGTTACTATATTGCAAGCACTCAACTTGGTATCTGATTTGCATCATCTCAAATAATTCTATCCCTGTTTTATAACAATACATTCATTTCAGGGTTGTTCGGGAGATTAAAGGAGATAGCCCAGTGAAAGGGTCTAACTGCTGGCACAATATAGGGATGAAATAAGTATGATTTTCCTTTAACCTGCTCCTTTTTAAGGAAGTATACATATATATCTTGGGCTCTAGGTTTTCTCTGAGCATGTTTACTTTAGTTGAATTTATACATATCTCCCCTGCAAAAGGAAAAAAATGCCTTTAATTTTGGTCATTCTTGCACTATACAGCTTTATGTGCATTTTTTCACCAACATTAACTTCACACACATCGTTCTAATTATGATTTGTCATCTGTGATATCTTAGAACTATTAGCACAGAACATACTAGTGAAAAGCCAATCTGTTTACACAACAAAGAGAACTGGGAATAACCCTGTTTTTAATGTACCTATTCCTGTGAGATCTTGAAGTTAGAAAGAGGCAGCTCCCCTGGCTTTGCTGCCCTGACTTTTGGGTTATACAAATCAAGTTGGCTTGACACAGTAAACAGCACTCCAATCCAGATTCTAACAAACTAGAAGGGAGATGGAGAGAGATAGGATGAGCCTCTCCTTCGGGCACTAGAGTTCTTCTCACTTGAAGCAGGGAATTCCTTGGGTAAATCTTGCATCTTACAGAAGATAAAATTATAATAATTTAAAACTATGACTCCCTAAACTATAAGGATACAAAGGCACAAGAATAATATAATAGATTCTGGGGACTTGCAGAAAAGGGTAGGAGGGTGGTGAGGGAAAAAGACTACACATTGGGTGCAGGGTACACTGCTTGGGTGATGGGTGCACCAAAATCTCAGAAATCACACCTGAAGAACTTATCCATGCAACCAAACACCTCCTGTTCCCCAGAAACTATTGGAAAAAAAAGCCAAAAAATGAACAAATGTTAATGTAAACTATGAACTTTAGTTGATTATGATACATCAGTGTAGGTTCATCAATTGTAGCAAATGTATCACTCTGGTGAGGGATGTTAATAATTGAGGAAGCTGTGGTTTTGTAGGGGGAGAGGAGATATGGGAAATCTCTGTACCTTCCTTTCAAATTTGCTGTGAACCTAAAACACCTGTAAAAAATAAAGTATATTAAATAAAAGATATGGCTTGGTAACATCACGTAAAATTGAGTATTCAACCCAAGACTAGAGCCTTCTTTGGCTCTTTCTGATCAATAGCTTATCCCATATGAGAGTTATCAAGCCTTCATACAAAAAAAATATATATATATATATAAAATATATAAACAACTATATATATAACATATATATATAAACAACTATACACACACACACACCCTATAGCTCCCTAAAAGCCAGGATTGTGGAATTATTTTCAATGAATTATCCATGGATTAATAGTACACATAAATTGCTCTGAAAATTACTAATAAATGAAAGAAGGATGGAGAGAGAAGACTGAATTTCAGCTGCAGAGGAGACTTGTTAATTCCTGTCTGTCCAAGAACTAAGAGAGATATTGTAGGGTCCAGCCCTACAGGGTCCCGTGAGTCCCTCTCTGCTGGTGTAGAGATGAGAAACTGTGGAAATAAAGACACAAGACACAGAGATAGAGAAAAGAGAGTTTGGACCCAGGGGTCCACTGCTACAAAAGCACGGAGACCAGCAGTGGCCCCGAGTGCCTGGTCACTCTGACTTTTATTGAGTACAAAGCAGGGAGCAGGGCAGGTAGGATGAGGTAATGGTCAGTGATAGGGTCAGCTAAATGACTTGTCTTGGAGACAGGGGACCAAGACTTTGAAGAATCCGGGGTGAGGAGAAAACCTAAGGCGTCAGCGCTTTCTTCATACTTGTCAAGCAATAACAAGGTCACTAAGATTTGTTACTAATTCTTATCTTCTAAGAAAAAGAGGAACCTGGTGCAGAAGGAGAACTTGAAAGCTGACATGGAACGTGACTGCTGAAGCACAGCACCACATAGAGACAATTAAGTTCCCAGATGTCTGTGGGCCTCCCTGACAGCCGTCAGGCTTACCACAAGAGCTTGGAGAAGCAGAGTTTTCTCCTCACTCCCCCGAGGAAGGAAACGTCTCGGTCATCTTGGACATCTCCTTCCCTAGCTGGCTAAACAGCAGGTGCTTTCACAGCACTGACACAGTCGCACAGCCAAGGCGTCCTCCAGCAGCCCTTATGCGGGCGTGACAGAGGTCTTAGAGCATCCTGCCTTAAGGTCACCTCTTTTCCAATGCCACTTCAGTCCCATACTTCTTGACCTGAGACTTATTAGTAAGATTAAAAATTATATGATTATATAGATATATATATTTGTGATTACATATGAATAGCTATATGATTATTTCATGATTTATATATAGGAATAACTATGTATCTCCAATTCTTTTCTAATTCTATGTTTATCTGAGAATAGGCTGAGGCTCTTGCGGGGTTTTCCCCCCACAGATATAAGAACATTGGCTTGGCAATCAGACTCTCCTTGGGTAAAATCCAGGCTCTGCCACTAACCATCCCTGAACAAGGGAAGTCACCTCTCTAATCCTCCATGTCCTCATCTGCAAAATTGGCATATTAATACCTCTGTAGTGTGTAGGATTATATCATCACTTGAACAGTTGATAATATTCATATGAAAGTATCCAGCACAATGTCTAGTACATAACCTGCATACTCAATGTTTTTTCCCCAAAGTTCCTAAAATGGGAAATATTTCATCCTTATTTCCTCTACATCTCTCTCTTATTTTTCCCTATTATAGAAAACTTGTGCGGTATGTGCAACTTAATAAGAAAAATACTGTTTGAGAAAAAGTTAAGACCCTATCAGAAATTTCAGACTTCTTTACCAAAAAGGGAATTGTTTCTCCTTCTCGTCTTGGCTCCTCCTCCTCCTCCTCCTCTTTCCCCTTCTTCACGCACTCATTAGAGTAGCTATGTCTATTCACAGACCTTCTAAGGTAAACTGGAGTAATGAGCAGCTTATGAGAGCAGGTTAATACAAAGGGTTAGGGACCTGGGTTCCAGAGCCAGATAGCCTGGTCTTGACTCTTGATCCTGCAAGCAATTAGTTTTGTGATTCCTGATAAATTAATTAACTTCTCTGTGCCTCAGTTACTTCATCTGTAAAATAGAGACATTAATAATATTTACCTCCTAAAGTTGTTAACTATTGACATAAGTAAAAGCACTGATAGTAGTGGCTGGCTCATAGAAAACTCTCGCTGAATCTTATATATTTATTGCTGATCTAATTTTGCAGATGAATTTGCAGGCACAGAGAGGTTATGATGTACCCAAGGTCACACAGCAGGAAATAAGAGCAGATCTTACATCATCTGCCTTAGCTCTAACTCTCTTCCTTCCCCACCACACTGCAAGGGAAAGGAGAAAGTTTACTGTGAGGCCTGAAAGCAGAGACAGCCTTGAGAGCCAAGATGAATTATGTGCAGCTTTAAGATTAGATTGCTTGTAAGTTCCTCGAGCAAGGAGCTCATCTTAATCCACTTGATATTCCCAGTACCCAAACAGCATCTGGGACAGAGTAAACACCAAGGGAATATATTGGAGGAATGAATGAATAAAACACATCAATGAGAAAATTGGGGGTGGGAATCATAATACTATTGGGAATTTTGGACTCTGATGAGTGAACCAGGTCCTGCCCATTAGTGAAGGGATATGGAGTTGGGGAGGTGGGGAGGAGATGAAGGGGCATCTAGAAGTCTAAGGGAAAGAAGGAACAGACAGACCCACCCTTAGAAAATGCAACTCAGGTATAATCTATTGGAAGGGGGGGCAGACTGTCTTTGATTTTGGTGATCAAGTCTATGGAGGAGTGTGTTCTGGAAGTGGGGCAGTATATTCTTGAACTTACTGCTTCCTACAAGACCTCACCCCTGACGAATTCTCCTCTCCACACCCCACTTCTGCCCAAGCTTGGAAGGAAATGGCTTCATGGAAAAAAAGCAGAAATGGTTGGTCAGGAGTAGCAATTGCCAGAGTTCCCCTAGTGAGGAGAGGTCTTTTCATGGAAGTAGCTAAGTTCTCTTCTCACGCCAAGCTGTAATTATCATCATATTTGTGACTCACAAGGCATATTCCTGTCTGCGATCTCACTGGAGCCCCTCAAGACAGCTACTAGGTAGGAAAGGTAGATTCTATTAGCCCCGTCTCACAGGTGTAAACACTGAAGGCCACAGAGCAAGAGAAAACTGCCCCAGGTCACTAAGGGAGTTAGGGTCAGGAGCAGGCCCTGACACAAGAATAAAATTCATACCCTGGCCTCCCCATCCAACTCATTTAGGTTCTAGATTGCACACATGGCAAATTCCATACCCAGGGGGCCTCGAGGGTTCACAGGATGCCTCCCCCAGCTTCATACCTCCACCTCCACCTACCCACACCATCCAGGTGTGAGGGTCAGAGATGGATGCTGGGTGTCTGTCTCGCAGGGTTGGAAGGAGTCTTATTTGAGCCACCGGTGTGATATCCCTTCGTGAACTTTTGTCAGTCTGGGTATTACAAGTGGTCAGGAGGATAGGTTCTGGCAGCTGCCCACATTCAATCTACAGTCGGCCCCATACTGACGGTATGGCCTTGGGCAAGTTACTTAACCTCTCCGGGCATGTTCCCTCACCTTTATAATGCAGATAATCACAGCAGATTTTTACTTTAAGATTTCTCTAAGCAGTTCAAACTTTCCATGATAGATTGGGATGCCCCATCAGGTGATGAGTCCCCATCACTAGAAGTTCCCCAGGAGGCTGGTGAGTGCAAGCATCTGGATTCAGGGAGAACACTGTAAGGCTGAAGCGAGCAGAGTAGACACAGAGAAGCTATGACTTACCCAAGGTCACACAGCAAGAATTAAAAGCAGATCTTACATCGTCCACCTCAGCTCTCTTCCTTCTCCACCACGCTGCAAAGGAAAGGAGACGGGCTCACTGGTTTCCAATCTC
Organism: Cacajao melanocephalus; assembly: GCA_963573385.1. Taxonomy (NCBI): domain Eukaryota; kingdom Metazoa; phylum Chordata; class Mammalia; order Primates; family Pitheciidae; genus Cacajao; species Cacajao melanocephalus. Next base: position 49,505 of record CAUYLG010004057.1, read on the forward strand.
CCAATTACCTTAGAATCACCCAAGGGATACTTAGAAAATGCAGTTCCATTGGCCCCAATCCTGAGTATTCTGATTGCAAACATTTCAGATGGAGCTCAAAAACCTGGGTTATTTTTAGGAGTACCCAGGTGTATTGGTTTGCTAGTGCTGTTGTAACAAAGTATCACAAACAAGGTGATTTAAACAACAGAAACATGTTGTCTTACAGTTCTGGAACCTAGAAGTGGGAGACCAAAGTGTAGGTAGGGTTGGTTCCTTCTGAAGGCCACAAGGGAAAATCTGTTCCACGCCTCCCTCCTAGCACCTGCTGGTTCCCATCCATCTTTAGCTTTCCTTGTTTTGAAGATGCATTACCCTGATCTCTGCCTTCATCTTGACGTTAGATCCTCCCTGTGTTCATGTCTGTCTCTGTGTCTCAGTTTCCCCTTTTCATGTGAACACAGTCACGCTGGATTTGGGTCCATCCATTCTAATGGCCTCATCTTAACTTGATCATTTGTAAAGACCCTATTTCCAAATAAGGTCACATTCACAGGTGCTGGGGATTAGGACTTCAACATTATTTTGAAGAACACAATTCAACCCATAACTTCAGCAGTGGTTAAGAATCAGTGCTGTGGACCAGAGCTTTTTCAAAGGCAATGTACACAGGAACCTCCAGAAGATCCTATAAAACAGCAGGCTCTGACTCGGTTTCTCTGTGGGCCCTGAATCTGCTTTTTGGACCAGAGATGCTGTTGGTGCAGGTCCAGGGACCACACTTTGAGTAACGAGACCCTGTTCAAAACAGGCGTCCTACAAAACCCAGAAATGATTGCCAAGCAAATAGAAGCTCTTTGCCTCATTTCTCTGAAAAGGACTGGCTTTGTTTTATTATTTTGAATCTCCACCTGCAAGTAGAACTCAGATTCTTCACTCCTGTCCCGGAAGGAGGTGCCCAGGAGAGGCACTCATCCTAAGGTGGAAAGAAAGGATTGGGCTCCCAAGCTTTGAAAAAAGTTTCCCTCCTCCTTATCCTCCCTACCGAAGCTTTGACCTGTTTAATCTTGTCTATTCAGTCATTTTCTTATTCCCGTCGTTTTGTACTGTCCTCCCCCTGCCCCACCCTACGCCCACCCCCAACGCCACCATCTGTTAGCCCAGCCCAGCCTGAGCCCGGGTGGGTGCAGCTGGCTCCCAGGAAGTGACCGCTGCCAGGTCACCTGCGCCCGCCAAGTCACAGGCCAGAATCTCGCAGCCCAGCAAGACCAGCCCGAGCCGCGAAGCAGCCCAGCCTCGCCCCGGAGCCAATACCAGCCGCCGGCGGAGAAGGTGCGCCCCGCCCCCGCACGCGCCGCCCGGGGCCGGGGTAATCGCGTCCACAATGGAGCGCGCAAAGCCGGGCACAAAGACGACAGCTGCGCGGCAGGGCCCGCGAGGCCGCAGCAGAGGGGCAGCCGCCCGCGCCTCGCAGCCTCCTTAATTTATTTATAGATGCGCTCGCTCTTTATGTGGCCTAGTTAAGGACGCCTTTCCATAAATACATAGAAACGGATGTTATTCTAGAGCCCACCAATAATAGACACAGCTGTAGAGGTTGATGCTGAATTAACAGCCCCACCTTGCTGTCATCTCCCCTCCTCCCCCGCCAATGGAAAGTAAAATTAAAAGTGCATGCGTTTGGCTTTGACTTAGGTATATGCAAGAGAGTAATCCTATTTAACAAAGAGATGTTTCTTTGAAAACAAAGGAAGAATGTCTTAGCAAACAGTATTTTGGAACAAGGCTATACCTTTGCTAATCAAAGCCTTCTTGTATCTGGGCCCAGGGCTCTCACCCTTAACTAGGAGCATCTGTTTAACTCAAACACGATCCTCTTCTTCCCCAGGCCACACGTGGTTCATTGCTCCACAAAATACGATTTGCCAAACACGATTCTGGCTCTTTCTGATCCACCCACTTGTTTGGGGCGTTGGCCCTAACACCGCTCTTTGGAGGGGCCCAGAAAGAATCAAATCATTACAGAACTGTGAAAGCGTCTCCAGCCTATAACCCTTTGTTATTTCTCCCAGTTTGTTCTACAGACCCTTAATTCTATTATCCGGTTGTAATTTGGTTCTGTGTCTCTGCAACATTCTTTCCTTTATTCTGCCCCTTTCTTTTTAATCGATTGACTAATCTGTAATTGGATTTTCTCTGGCTCTTGCCAGCTATTAAAAGTAGCTATGTGCATGTGTATGTGAGTGAGTGTGCTTTCTAACTAGGCCACACTTTCCAACGCCTTGCAATATTTCATCTTGCTCCAAGTTTCTAAGTATGAATTCAATTCCCTGATTCCTTGTCAGGCATCGCGGAGTTGAGAAAAGAATACAAGCTTTGGAAGCAGTTTGGTTTTGTTTGTTGTCTTTAAGGCTGACGTTTATTGAGCTCGTACTATATGCCAGGCATTCTTCCAAGCACTTTACAAGCATTAATAATCCTTACCACCTCCTTTTAGGGCAGATACTCTTATTACTCCATTTTGCAGAAAGCAAGGAGACAAATGGTCTAAGAAACTTGCCAAGGTCAGAGCTCTTGATCACGATGCAATTTTCCTAAGTTCTATTCGTTTCGAATCTGGATAACCTTGGGCACAGCTTCTTATTTCTACCTCTGTTTCCACATCTGCAAAATGACTAAGTGTTGGTTTCTCTCATAGGGCATTTGTTAGAATGTACTGAGGGCACAGTGCTGAGACAATGCAAGGGAGTACGGTAACCCCTGAGCTGTGTATTAGAGCAAAAACTAAATAAGGGAACCCTGGGAGCAAGAGTGCAGAAATAGAGCACTGCTCTCAGACGCTTATAAAGCCACTACAGTCTTTGCTTTGGAGGTACGCAAACAGGAACCAAATAGATCACTTTTGAGAATGACTAGAAAGATTCTGCTGCTGACAAGCAATGTGATTTTTGATAGCCACTTCCTCTCTGCAGCCCCTGGGTTTCCCAAATGTAAAAAGATAGCGGGGAGATGGCTGATCACTGAGATCTCTTCTGTAACTATCTCTGGGGACAGGCTTGGTGCTGTCACCTCAAGGCTGGATCAACCGTGCCATAGCAAGTAAGTGCTTACACACTTCTCAGCTTTATGTCATAAAATTATTTAGCTGGCACCACAAATGCATAAAGTAGATACTCTTCATTGTACAGATGGGGAAACTGAGCCACAGAGTCACCAAGTAACTTGCCTAAGGTGGGGCATGGTAAGTGGTAGTACCAAGACTCAAACGATGCTCTCTCCACTAAGGCCCAGCCCTGCCTGTTTCTGGTGTGATTCTCAGGTAAAGATAGAGATGAGATGGGGCACACAGCAGGGCAGTGAGTCAGGCACTGTGAAGGGATAAATGGCTAAGGGACAATAGACGTGCCAGGCTGACACCATGAGGAGCTTGTTACATCATTTACTTTTTGTAAACTTATGACATCCATTTCTTAATCTAATAGATGATTTTGCAAGGCTGTGGAATGAAATACTGCGTATGAAATACTTAGCACAACACCTGGGTCTCATAGTCTCATAACACTCCAATTCAAGCGAACTATTATAATAATTATTATCATTATTGGAATGAATGTTTAAATACAGTCTGTGTGTGGAAAAGTATACAGGGATTTTAAATGTAATTACCAGATTTTTTATATCAGATTAATATCTACTTTTTAAGTCAAACTGTCAAAATCAGTCCTAAAAATTATAAATAGATTGGTTCCACCTCACACTCCTCTCTCTACCAGGTCCTCATGCTGTTCAGAGAGACACAAAACACAATTTTGACTGTCTCTCAAGGGGTGGAATGAGGAATTAACCTCTACTATGAAACTACAGAGTAGTATAATTTCATAACTTCAAACATCTGGCAAACTCCACAGGTCGTATTTGCAAAAGCAATTTTGCAATGACCACTTTTGTTATCGCTTAAGTCTTTCTGAGTATTTTCCTTGGGAAATCTCCAATGTTTAACATTCTGCAGATTTAGAGATTTAATTCTCAATTTTCCCAAAACCACATGATCCCAAATGTAACACTCGTTTTCAAATTTAAACAGTATGTGTGTATTAACCTTGACAGCTCAAAAATATAATCTAATTGGACCATAGTTGGACAGACTGATCATTAGTATTGTTTGAAATAATAAAGAACTGTAAGCAACTTACATATCCAACTATGAAGAGTTGAGTCAATAGCTCATGGTATCTTAACAGTACTCTAGCTATCATTAGCTAGGAGTTGGAGGGAGCAGGGAATAGGGAGTTACCTCAAATGAATATGAAATGTTCTGAAATTCTGTAACAGAATTACACAACCTTGTGAAACACTAAAAACTACTGAATTGTACACTTTAAAGGGGTGAATTTTATGGTTTGTGAATTATCTCAATTGAAAAAAAAAGTGAGGAAAAAAGATTGGTACAATTCTGCCCATTAAGAGTCAATAAACTATTATACAAAAGAATTTTAAATGATGTTATAGAAATATACCTAATGACAGAGAATAAGATTGAATATATTAAGGGAGGTGGGGGACAAGTACCAAGTGAGCAAATAGGACTCATTTTGATGAAGAAGTAGTATCTGTGCCCAGATGGATGTAGAATATAAACCAAAGTGTTAACTGGTTATTTCTGAAATTATAGGTGGTTTTTCTTTTCTTTTTCCATCTCTAGGGATACATATATATGTATATATATATATATATATATATACACACACATATATATGTGTATATATATATATATATATATACACATATATATGTATATATATTCATAGTTGGATATATAAGTTGCTTACAGCTATTTATATATATAAAATATATTTTATTTATATATTTTATATATAAATATATTTTTATTTTTATATATTATGTATAAATTAATATATCATATATATAAATAATATATATATTTTATTAAAGGAGGAGAAAAAAGGAGAAAACAATTCTAGGAAGATGAGACGCTGTATGACAGAGGAGAAGTTTAGACCTTCAATGAAACAGAAGTGGACAAGCCTCAACAATGTTTCCAGTGCACTC